>JASDQU010247036.1:20242-30279 GCA_032191745.1 Picea mariana
AATTGTATTTAAATTTAAAATAAACAAGCGTAGATCCATCTTAACTTCCAATCTATCATGCACCTAGAGAGATCAAATACCTTAAGCTGCAAACCTCCTTTTAGAGTGAAAAATTTGAGTAAAGGTTTGCACCTCAAGGAATTCTATCCCTCTTGGCCCATGATATATCCAGAGTTAAGATGGATCTACGTTGGTTCCAGTTGCGGGAAAGAACGTGAAATTTCTAGATAATAATCTTTATCTATATGTATATGTTTAAGATGAACTTTATACTTTGAAATTTACATCATTATGAATCCAAATAATAGCAAAGTAAAAATGTTTAGTGATGAAGATGTTGAATAATAACAAAATGGAATGGTTAATATATTGAATAACATATATACTACATAATATCATAGTATCATTAAGAAGTGATATATATTGAATAGCTCATATATTACATAGCAATTAATCTCAATCTATCTTCTTCCTCTTTTCCCTTAGACACACAAGGCTCACTTTCCCACATTTTTATATCGATCATATGGAATTGGAGGTTGAAATTGGAGGCCATGTAGAGCTTTAACTTGATATATTGCAGTAAAAGTGAGACCTTGAGGAATTTAAACATTTTTAATACTAATAGATAAATCACACCTAACCAAACAAAGTATAGGACTTCAACATATATATCTGTTTTGAAATGCATTTTCACTGAGTTATTGCTAAATTCATTTCACTTAATAATTTGCAGTATCTCACACTTGAAATCAATATGAGGATTAATTTCATTCTTATCATTTCTTCAATTAATCAATACACATAATTATTTTTCATAGTGATATTGAAATCAATACAGAGGATTAATTTGGCTAGTATCAGTCATAGTATTTTCACTGAAATCAATGCACCATAATTTTTTATGTTGTATCATTGTTAAAATGAATACAACTACTTGAATATGTTATATAATTTTTCATTGTATCATCACTTAAATCAATGCATGTTTTTTTTGCATTATGTCATTATTGAAATCAATGCAACTAATTGCTCTAAATTATTTATTATTGATTATCATTAAAATCATTGCATAACATTGTTTTTCATTATGCCATTATTGAAATCATAATAACTAATTGCCCTAAATCATTTTTTATTGTACCATATCTAAAATAAATACACCCTATTATTTTGTGTTATATCAATGCTGAAATCATTTAGACTCCCTTATTTCTCTCAATCATTTATTTAATATCATTACTGAAATCAATATGCCCTATTATTTTGTGTTATATAATTATCACATAAATCAATGCACCATATTATTTTGTGTTATATTATTATCATTGAAATTAATGCACCCTATTGTTTCATGTTATATTATTGTTAAAATGGATACAACTACTTGATTATGTTGACTTGTTTTTCATTGTATCATCACTTAAATCAATGCATATTGTTTTGCATTATGTCATTATTGAAATAAATACAACTAATTTCTCTAAACCATTTATCATTGTGTCATCACTAAAATCAATGCATTGTATTGGTTTGCATTAAGTCATCACTAAAATCAATGAATTGTATTGGTTTTCATTATGTCATTATTGAAATCATAGCAACTGATTTCTCTAAATCATGTTTCATTGTATCATTTCTAAAATAAATGCACATTATTGGTTTTTGTTATATCACTGCTGAAATCATTTCAACTCCCTTATTTCTCTAAAAAATATTTTTAATATAATCACTCAAATCAGTATTCTCTATTATTTTGTGTTACATGACTAAAGTCAATATGCCTTATTGTTTTGTGTTATATCATTGTTGACATCAATGCTAGTATTCAATGATTGATATTGCATTCACTTTTAGTTTCCATTATTGGAACATATGAATAGTATAAACTCAAACCTCTTGAATTTTAAAACATTCTTCATTTTGATAACCTAATTAAAGAATAATTATATATCTTAAATCATAATTATATATATTGAGAAGGATTTCATCCTCTTGATATTGAACTATTACCTCACTAATATATTTAATCCCAATATACTTGGTGTTATTTTATATTTGAAACAATTTGATATATGTATATGATACATAATAAATATGCAATAGCTAGTGATAAATTTGAAGTTTCCAAGCAATCAAAATATTCTGGAAATTACTGTTATAACCCTAATTTGCACTAGACATTCTTACCTGGCATCGGGCCATCTCAGATTCCTTCTTTACCAAAACACTGCTGAACAAATCTTCTTAAAAACCCCTTTTATAAAGGCCCACACGCCTTGCTCCATTACTGCATGCATGTACACGTTAGCTGACCCAAGACAACACGCATGTACCTACAAAAGCATGAAAAAAGGAAAGTTGATGATGGAACACACAACTTTGGGTGAGTTAACTAAACCTTTTAGCCATGCATGGCTGAGGGTTCGACCAAATACCTAGCTTCTTCTAGCCTATAAAAGAAGGGTTAATGGTCCCATTTGGAAGAGGAGAATCATAGTAAAGAAACTATACTCGATTGCGCATTCCCTTTGTCCCAACCTTTAGCCTTCCTTGTGCAAAGAGAAATATAGAGCAAAGAAGTTGGAGGACAGTTGAAGAGGAACCCAGGACCAGGTTCGTGGAGCAGTGGCCGGCTTCATCATTGTAAGTTTATTTATTGAAGTTAATAATAAAGAAGTGCTTTTCCCGTCCCGCCATATGAGGTTTTCATGGTTTATTGCATACATGTTGATTGAATCTCTAACCCATTAATTTGTAGATCAAATGCATGTGTAGTTCTTTGTTTGTCTTGTGTGAATGCAGGTCATCCTTGGGAGGAGAGTTGTAGTCAAAGAGTGATCAAGCATGAAGAGGGATCGATATCAAACGTCCGAAATAAGGTATGCTCACTTGATCTTCTTAACTATGTATTTGCTTAAGAATAATGGGGATTAGGTCCGAGACGACGGTAGAAAGTAGGAATCTTTAGGTCTTTTCTACATGCATGATAAAACCTTAAGTGATAGTCCATAGAGGGATTTCCCACTCACAACAGAATTGGTGACAATACTAGGGACTATCTAGGGTTTCTGGGAATATTTTTTCGGTATTTTTAAGAACTGGTTTCATTTCCTGTTTTTAAAGTTTCTGCAAAAGTCTGAGCTAACAGAGATTCTGGTCTTCCATACCAGTTATCTCTGTTTCTTTTCTTGACTGTATTTTTTTTCTGAGACCCACAGAGGTACACGCCGCCTGTATAAGGTCTGCACGCGTGTACTCGCGCCCTACATTCTCACAGCCCACATGTACACGCTAGCTGAGGAAGTGTCAGTCACTTGTATGATTCCAGAAAATTTCTTTTAGAGAGGTAGTCATCCTCTTCCCTGTCAGAATCAGTCCTTCTTAGGGGTTTTCTTGAACTCTTTCTAGTCTTTGTTGTTTGTAGTCTATAGCTTAGGTTTCACCTCAGATTGGTTTGTTCTATGAAGTTTTCCTTGAATTGTTTTCTTTTTTCTGTTAAAATAAGTGTCTGAGTCTTCAAGAGATTCTGGTTCTCTGTACTAGTAGTCTATGCCTGGGCTGGCTTGCTTGGATTTTCATTTGTCTCACAGTTTCAGAGATACACACGACATGTATAAGTCCAACACACGTGTACACGTGCTCTGACTTTACATAGCTTGCATGCACATGCTTGCTGTTGAACTGTCAGCAGTGTGCTTGTGGAGAAAATTTTTGTTGAAAGTGAGGCAGTCATCCTTTCCTTTGACAAGAGTTATACCTCTCAGGTTTTTGGGTCTCTGTCATAGTGGTCAGTAACTTAGGTTTGATCACAACAATAGTTTTTTTTCTTTTTTCATTTAGAAGTTTTCCTCAAAATTTTATTTTATAGGGTTTTTAGACAAGTGTGAGAGTCCATTTTTAATATGCTTGTGTGTGATTTTTAAAGTGACTCTTTGCGATCTGCGCTTAGGCCAAAAGTTTTCTTGGTTTTGACTTGTTGATATTTTTCCTTTTTGCTTTGTGAGCATTCAAATAAAAAAAAAAGATCTTTTATTTTCTTTGTTTGGTTAAAAAGCGTTGTTTTGCATTAGTAACTAGGGAAAAGTCTTTTCTTTCATAAGTTCTTGATGGTTTAATTAGATCATAAGTAGCTCATAGTCGAGTGAAATCCTACGTTGGGTTTTCTGTTCAAACATCTTAGAAAATTTTTTAAGTTTGAAAAGTTGTTTAAGATTTGAGTTAAGAGAAGGTATTTTGTTTCCAGCTTTCTGTTTATTTTGCTTTCGTCTTCCAAACATCACTAGTTTCACTTTCATAGCCTTTGAATTAAGACAAGCCATAAAATTAACGCTAATTCTAAAATTCATTAGACTTTTTATGTTTGTAGGGTCAACCAAGTAGTTTAGGGTTAGGGCCTTGAATTAGGTTGGAGAGGAAACTCTTCAAGGCCATTAAAATCAAACGTTGGAGTCTGAGTTAGGGAGTGTCAAAGTCCAGTATCGTGAAAGTTATCTAGGACCCCCCTCTAACACAGGGGCTAAACACAAGGTCGTGTGCAAAAAAGTAGAGGAGATAACCCCTCCAAAGATGGACAAATCGTAGTGGAGAACACATATAGAGGGCTTGTCTTGGGATTCCATCGATTCCATTTGCCACGGAGCTTCGTGGGTCTCGAATCCATTTGAGGTCCTTAGTTGTCTTTCGGACCACTTTCCTTCGATATCCTTGATAGGTTTCGGGCTCGATACCCTGCTCATTGTGGTCTACCTGACTTTTGACTGTACCCGCCTGGTGACTGTTCACGCACTGGCAACCTAGTTGACTATCTTTTTAGAGACATACATAGGTGACTGTGGGGGTATACCGCGGTACCTAGGACAGACATCAAGCCACATTTTGCAGAGTATACCCAGAGGGTGCTTCCGTGTTCAAGTTGCACTTGCACCGGTAAGTTTCTCTAGTGTTGGTTGTTGTAACTATTCTTCCAATTGGTTTAGTGTTTGCTTGTTCTATCTTGGAGGGACTTTTTTTTGTGTGTGTTGTTTTTTGAACGAATAGAAATCCCTAGGGTTTCTTTGATATTCTCACACAGTGGAGGATCATGAGCTCTACCAGTCACGAAGGCTTCTGGGCCTATCATCGGTTACACTGGAGCCACCTCTGCCACCACTAAGGCGAAAGATAGACCAACAAGGGTCTTTTGAAGAAACTGGATCACAAGAAATTGTGCCCGACCAACATCCGGAGGAAACGACCGTTTTAGACTTTGGATAGAAAGCTATGGGTTCATGTGAAACTCCAACCACTGATCTTTCGGCACCCATCATAGTAATGATTCACCCTTACGAGTGCCAGACAGTGTTGCACGCAGCAATGGAAACAAATGCTGTCACTCCTTCTGGGAATTCTTCAATTCCCACTACGATTGTCAGCACAGGAGAATTTCTACCTCCTAACCCACCATCACCGGTCTAAGACACCATGGTCTCGACCGCCTCTACCTTGCACAGTGGTCTGATCTCGTATATAGCAGCGGCCACAAACCCTTTCACACCTAGTCTAACAGGCACTCCATTCTCATACGTGATGCCTAGATCAGGTACAAGTCCTGTACTTTCCTACTCCACTTTGCAGACTTTAGGTTTGGGGGTAGGGAGATCTAACGCTCCTCTACAAGGCCACATGGGGGGAAATTCATCTCCTTTTAACACTTTCCCTTACGAGGGAGGAAATATACCTGGAGAAACCTGGTGCCAGTCAAACTCCAGGTCCCTTTTTCCCAGGTTAACACCAACAACCCAAATTACCTTTTCTAGCAACCTTGCATTTTCCAGACTTGACAAGGTTGTTGAATGACCCTATCTGTCACAATCCGCATTGGCCCCCTATGCCGACAAAGTTTCCTTTAGACATACCAAAGTTCAAAGCCAAGCCTAACGAATATCCAGGAGATCATGTGACCACCTTCCATCTTTGGTGCTCATCTAACTCGTTGAAAGACGACTCCGTACAGTTGCGATTGTTTCAACGTACTCTCATTGGGAGTGCCACAAACTGTTACATTGAGCTCGACCACTCAAGATACTCTTCCTTCAGCGAATTGACAATGGCTTTCCTAAACCATTTCCAATTACCTGTGAGATACGACGCTGACATAGAATTGCTGGACAATTTCTCACAGACAAAAGCAGACGATATCTCTGATCACATCCGAGAATGGAGATGCCAAAAGAGTTTAATTAAGGTGCCAGTCCCACCAGCATTCCTGCTCGAGTGGTTCCTTAATTCTTTGGTCCCACAGTTATCCAAAGACATCGCAACGTCAAGAGTGTTTTTCGAAGAAGACACCATCATGAGAGCTCAATAGATTGAGCTAATCTATTCTCAGTCCGGTTTATTATACGAGACCTTTCCAGATGCACCATGCTCAATAATTGATAAAACCAAATAGAGAGTTGGACCACATGCTGATGGTATTGTTGGTTCATCACAAACAAATCCCGCTGAGCAACTGATGAAGCAATTGCAACAATTGTCTATACAACACACAGCGGCCAGCCAAACTACTATTTTGGCTGCTCCCCCTACTAAAACTTCAGATGTACACAGAGTACAATCAACAAATCCAAAGGTCACCCAACAACCTAAAGGAAAGAGAAAACAACGAAAGAAGGGTAAGGGGGATAAGAAACCCACTAATATTGATGGTGGGGGCAACACTGAGAAACAAAAGGCGAGGTATCCATGTAACCTGTGCGCAGAAGACCACCCGACCCACCAATGTCCTCGGCTTGCAGAGGCCCAAACGTTTGTGACAGAGAAACAGCCTGCCATGTTAACCAATCCATTTCAGCATGGGAAAAACCTAACCCAAGCCTCTACAAGCACGGAAGGGGGAAGTCAAGGACCCTCTCTGTCTTCGAACAATCCCACATCCATGAATGTGTATATGATGAAGGGTGATGCTTTTATATCGGCTAGAGTGCATGACTACAATAAACCAAGCACTTTTGAGAAGGGTAAAGAAGCCGAACTCCCATCTCTTCCTCTACAGATTGAGAAGAATTTGGGAAAAACAATGACACGCATCCCAAAAGATGCTTTCAAAAAATCTTCTCACAACCCAAATGCAAGGGCCACCCAGACCTATTCTGTGGTGGAGGATTTGTCTGAAACCCCTTGTGCAATGTCCACTTTGGAGGTCTTCCAAAGTTGCTCTTCCCAGAGGAAAGCTTTGTTAACCGTTTTAGGATCTACCGAGACTTGTAATCTAGGTACCATCATGCTGGATACAACCGACTTAAAACCTTGTTTGCCTTACCACGTAGCGTTTCAGATAGTAGTGGCTTACCCCACGAAAAATTTTACTTGAAATATTTTCCTCAGGGTGGTTGATGAGGGCGCCTCGACATGCGTTATGCCGTTGGCATGTTGGAAGGCCATTGGCTAGCCTGTTTTATCTCCGTCACCTACTCTTCTCACTGCTTTCGATGGTCGTTCGTTTCAACCACATGGTATCATTCCCTCTTTCCCCGTGCAGTTAGGAGGGAAGATCGTGTGTGTCAAGGTAGAAGTAGTCGACGTGTCCCTTGAATACAATCTTTTGTTAGGAAGGAGTTGGAATTATGCCACGCAAGCAGTGGTTGCTACAGTTTTTCGGGTCTTGTTGTTTCCACATGAGGATAGGATTGTGACCATTGATCAATTGTCTTTCTTAAGACCTGACCCTTCATTCGGGGTTTTCGCGGTCCTGATGATTGATAATATTCAACAAGGCATAGTCAATGTAGGGGTTGGTTTGTGCCCATCTTTGATAGGTACCTTCGATTAACCGCCCCCTCAAGGCGATGTCAAGTTCATATCCGACCACCATAAGGTTGAGATTTTCCAAGTTTCATCGTTTTGCATGACTTACTTCAACGATCCATGGATACTTCCTTCCCCATCGGCCATGATGGATGGAACAGGGCCCCCGGGCATGTCCATGCCCTTGATTGTAGTTGAAGTATCATACTCTTTAGTCCAGCAATCTTCAGCCAACATAAATCCAACTCTTGCATAAGAGTTAGATCCACTTCTAGAGCCTATTTGGGCTCAAGTTTATCTCGTTGACACCGATTCATTAGACTTAGTCTTGCCCTCTGACGAAGCAGTAATTGAAGCAATGACTAGTCCAGACAAACCCTAGGATGATCTTCATCACAGATCATAATTCCTCCCAAAGTTAAGCAGAATCAAAGCTGGAGAATTCACCTTGACTATGACTGGAGACAGGTATTATCCTCTTAATCCTTTAGCTACAAACGAGGTCTATGTTGAGGGTAATATGGAAACCATCGCTGAAACCATATCGATCAATATCTCCAGAACCCCTGGCGTCATGGAGAATGTTTTCGTTGGAGCTGACTGCTCCCCTGGAGAGATTCAAATATACACAGATCTATTTAAAGAATTCCCCGATATTTTTTCCTGGTCTTATGAGGAAATGCCAGGCATTGATCCAAAAATAGTCGAACATGAAATCACAACTTATCTAGATGCCAAGATTGTTTGGCAGAAGCTTCGTTTCATTTCTCCCAGGAAAGCAACAACCATTAAGGTTGAAGTTGAGAAACTGCTAAAAGCAGGTTTTATCTATCCTATCCATTTGACCCAATGGGTGTCAAATCCTATGCTGGTCAATAAGAAACAAGGAACGATTCGTGTATGTACAGACTTCCGTGATTTGAGCAAGGCCATTCCAAAAGATAATTTTCCCACACCATTCATCAACCAGATAATTGATGAATGTGAAGGTTGCGAGGCCTTCTCTTTCAAGGACGGTTTTTCGGGATATAATCAAATACAAATCAAACCCGAGGACCAACATAAAATGACATTCATTTGTCCATGGGGTACATTTGCATATCGTAAGATGCCCTTTGGTCTCAAAAATGCTGGTGCGGCCTTTCAGCGGGCCATGCCTTTTTCTTTCCATGACCTCAAGCATATAGTCGAGGCCTATTTAGATGATCTAGCATCTCGATCTCACAAGAGAAAATAACATCCCACACACCTCCGACTTATCTTGGAGCATTGTCGCTACTTTTGGATTTGCTTGAATCTAAACAAGTGCAGCTTTTGCATAACATCAAGACGTTTGTTAGGATTCATAGTGTCAACAACAGGGATCATGGTCGATCCTCTCAAGGTTGAGGCAATAATTCAGTTTCCTCCCCCGCACACAATACTTCAACTTCAGAGTCTACAGGGTAAGGCAAATTGTTTAAGATGTTTCATCATCAACTATGCTGAGATCACAAAGGGCTTTATGTACTTACTAAATAAAGAAGTTCATTTTTATTGAGACGATGTTGTTCAATGCACTTTCGAAGCGTTGAAACATGCCATCACAACTACCCCTCTTCTTCGGCCACCTAACTATAACAAAGATTTCTTATTATACCTGGCTACAACAGAGTCAACCATCGACATGGTCTTAGTTCAGGAAGATGACTTGTTCTTAGAATATGTGATCTATTACCTGAGCCGAGGCCTTGTAGGACCAGAACTCAATTATTCTCATATCGAAAAACTTGCATTGGCAACAGTCCATGTTGTTCAACGGTTCCGTCATTATGTTCTGTTTCGCAAGACCACCATCATTTCTATCATTAATCCATTCCAGTACATGTTGACACGACAGGTAATAGGAAGAAAGATCAGTATATGGATAGTCGTCCTCCAGGAGTTTGACTTAGATTTCATTTCAGCGAAATCCAAAAAGTCACTGGTCTTCGCAGAACTTATTTCGGAAGTTTTGGTTGAGTCAGGTGATATTGTGCCCTAAGATTCACCTATCAGAGGAGATATGTTTTTGATCAAATCTTCGGATCCCTGGTACGGCGATGTACTTATCTATCTCCAGACTTTGAAGTGCCTCACCTCCGCTTCTCGTGATGAGCATCGCCATATATGCCTTCAGGGAAAGAATTATCTCATACTAGACGATACATTGTATCAAAGAGGTGTAGACTGCATACTGCGCCGATGTCTCACTCATGAAGAAGTAGTTA
>JASDQU010247041.1:0-16596 GCA_032191745.1 Picea mariana
TAACTTGGATTACGATAATTTTTCATCAAATCCCAGCCAGCCTCTACTGGTCATACAATACAAAGATTTATACAAGAGGGGCTCAATGATCTTCCCTCCAAGCTAAGATAGTGGTGTCAAATCACCATTCAAAACGCCTATCTAATGGGAAAATTACAATGATGGAAATATGCTCCAAATCGGATGCAGATCCCTCCTACTGTCAACTACTTAACGGTGAGCTTATCTCCAGCTTGTGCGAAGGCATAAATTGGCTCTTCCAACCTTTCGGCATTAATTTCCTTGATCACACCTTAGATTCTTGAAGGCAAAAAATGATAGGGTGATGCCTCTCCCTTCCTTGAATGCACACCATGTGTGTTAATTGGTTGGCACGTGCTGAGGTGGAGCGATGATCCTGCATTATTTAGTCTTAAATAAAAGTTTGAATTTAATTCCATTGTTGATTAATGCTAGTTTTGCATAGTCAAAATTATGATGCACTTGTAGCTTGGATTGATCTAGTTTATTTCCAGTCTTAGTCTTCTTCTTTTGAGACATCGGTTGTCTATGTATGACTTAAATTACATCTTAGACTTCATCATCTAATTCTAATCGAAACCTTCACAGGGTTTTGTAAAGAGAAAATTGGATGTAACTCATAATGATATCAATAAAGTCATCTACTTATTTCTTCTCATTTTTTAGACTTGTTGTGCATTGAATTTTCATATTTGTGTTATCTTGCATTTACTTGTTCAATTGTTTATAAATTTCATTTGCAAGCATTTTTCTATATATTTTTTAAATTTAATTTTTACAAAGAACACAAATTTTGTAATAGAAACAGATCCAAGAACTTGTTTACTGAGATTTTTGACAAACTATAATCCCAGGGTGACAATCCCCCCTATCTCACCTAGCCTAGTGAGATTCGAAAATTCTTGAGTGAGGAATTTTTCATTCCTCTCATCAACATTTATTTGGAAACCATATTGGAAAGTGCCTCTTTACTCTTTGGCTCTTACTCTTTATTTTCTTTTTTTTATTATTTTGATTAATGACTTTTACCGCCCCATGGTAACCTAACTTGAGGTTTCCTGACCAAATAAGCATTGCATCAAGTATTTTTTATTTTATCCTAGAAAATTCCTACACACGTGAAGAACTTGAACGTTCTTGGGAGACTATCGTCTGCGATATTGAGATCCAAGAACAAAGAGAATGTATTCAAAGGAAATCTCAAAATCAACCTCCTTAATAAAGTGTTGTCTTATGACCACCCAATCTCATTCATCAAGACAAACAAAAGTTCAACCTCTTAAATTCGATCATTCTTTGAAATAAGAAGGAGAAAATCACTCCTAAAGAATATGCGGCCAAGGATTAGAATATATTTATCATATTGTGAGATAGAGGTAATAAGTATTTCAATATCTTTTCCTCCCATGAAACCTACAATGACTTCTTCTCATGTTTTTGGTATCACTAGTGGATTTATTTCATCACAAACTTTGGCTTCTTCCTTAATCAGAAGCATGTGTAGTCACTACAATCCTATCTGTGTTAGAGAAACAGGATCATAGAGCAATAAAATAAAACAAATGTGGAAATAAAACATAAAAGATACACAATACAATAGAGACAGAGATATATGTGGTTCACCAAGTGTGGGCTACATCCACCATAGAAATTTCCAGGTCCTTCCTTTATTATTATCCAGCAAAGTGAAGGGATGCAACCTACAACACACCTATTGTAACTTCCTCTACTTTCTCTCATAGTCTCCTCTCTCATAATACAATATTCACACACATACACAATCATAATGCAATTCCCTCGTAAAAGAGGGTTTCCTTCTAGGGGAAAAACCCTAATATAACTTCTACCCTTAGATTTGTGACCTTATAATGAATGGTCCATATTGACTACGAAAACACAATATTTTACAAGGCAATTTTCCAAAAACATATTTTGTTCAGGGGCCCACTAGCCCCCATGCCCCCCAACCGAGGGGGTAGGTCCCCTCCAGACCCCCTTCATTCGGAGAATAGCCCTCGAACCCCCGGTAGAAGGGGGCTAGGCATACCTACATATAGATCAAGGATATAATCAGGCTCCACAACCAACAATCTCCCACTTGGAGACTGATCACAACAACTCCATTGTTGTTGTACCTACTGGACTATACTCCACCTTGGACCTGGAAAATTTCTCATCTTTACCTTAATTCTTAAAGACCAATTGAAACTTAGAAGGAACTCGGTTTCTCCCTTGTTACTCCCTTTGTTAACATGTCTACAAGATTCTGGCTAGTATGTATCTTTTCCAACTTCAATTTTCCATCTTCCAAGACGGGTCGTATGAAATGGTACTTGAGTTGTATATGCTTAGTTTTATAATGGAAGGTTGAGTTCTTTGCAATATGAATGGCACTCTCATTTTCACAGTACAACCTATTATTCTCCTTCTTCTTTCCCAATTCCTCCATAAACCTATGTAACAAAATCATTTCTTTACTAACCCTTGTAGCAACAATATACTCTGCTTCCGTTGTTGAAAGTGCAACAACCTTTTATAGTTTTGAAATCTAACTTATTGTTGTTCCACCTATATTAAGAACATACCTTGTGGTGCTCCTCCTACTATATTTATCACCTGTCATATCTTAATCAACATATCCATGTAGAACAGTCTTTGAACCTCCAAAACATAATGCATGAGTACTAGTACCTCTCAAATACCTAAGAATCCACTTTACGGCCTCCCAATGTTCTTTACCTAGATTGTTCATATACCTTCTCATAAATTCCACTACATTTGTTATATATGGTCTTGTGCACACCATGGAATACATTAAGCTACCAATTGTTGATGAATAAGGGACCCTGGGCATGTATTCTATCTCCTCATGTGTCTTGGGACACATTTCCTTGGTTAATTTGAAATGGATAGCCAAAGGTGTACTAACTAGCTTTTCATTCTACATTCTAAACCTCTCCAACACCTTTTCTATGTACTCAACCTGAGACAATGTCAATTTGTGATTTTTCCTGTCTCTTGTTATTCTCAAACCAAGGATTTTTTTTGCAGCACCCAAATCCTTCATCACAAATGAATTATCTAATTTCTTCTTGATAAATTTATATCCTTCATGTTAGACTATGCAACAAGCATGTCATCTACATACAATCGCAATATGATATAGCTTCCATTTTCTAGCCTTTTAAAATAAACACAATGATCAGAATGGCATCTACTATAACCGTGTTCAGTCATAAACTTTTCAAACTTCAAATACCACGGCCTTGGAGCTTGCTTTAGGCCATACAAACTCTTCTTCAACCTACATACCAAATTCTCCTTTCCTTTGACCTAATACCCCTGTGGCTGCTGCATATAAATCTCCTCCTTCAATCCCCATGGAGAAAAAAAATTTTTACATCTAACTATTCAAGATGAAAATATTATACTACCACAAGACTTTAAATAGTCCTAATTGAATTCATCTTAACAAAAGGGGAAAATATTTCATCAAAATATATACCTTTCTTTTGTGCAAACCCCTTTACAACAACTCTAGCCTTGTACCATTTTTTTCCTCCATCTTCTTCCTTCAACTTGTAAACCCATTTATTCTTCGATTCTCCTTTTCCTGCAGGAAATTGAACCAAGTCCCAAGTCTAGTTATTTACCAAGGAGTCTATTTCCTCTTTCATGCCTTTCTCCCACTTCTTTTTAGTTTCTAACTGCATTGTCTCTTCATAACTTTTTGGTTCACCAGAATCAGTCAACAATAAATAATACAATGAAGGAGAGTATCATTAAGGGGGTCTACTTAACCTGGTAGATCTTCTAACAACACTTGTAGGATTTTGAGGTACATGTTGCTCCTATTGTTTTACATTTTGATTTTCTGGTACCTTTGGAATTTCTTTTTCAATGATCTCATTAAGCACTGTGTATTATGGTTTTTCATTTTCATGTTTCTTTCCCTGCAAATGATCTTTGTACATGAAATTCTCATTGAATATGACATATCTACTCCTAATGATTTTGTGATTTTCATAATCCTAGAAGCAATAACCAAAATCATTAACACTATATCCAATAAAAGTACACTTCTTGGATTTTTCCCCAATCTTTGTTCTACTTTCTTTATCAATATGGACAAATGCTTCACAACCGAAAGTCTTCAAAAAGGAGTAGTTTACATTTTTACCTGTCCATGCCTCCTCTGGAATTCCAAGATCCAAAGAGCTTGAAGGTCCTTTGTTTATTAATTAAGTAGCATTATCTACAACATTTTCTCAGAGTTGTAAGGTCAGCCCAGCATGCAATCTCATACTCCTTGCACTCTCCATGATTGTCGTTCATCCTTTATGACACATCATTTTCTTGTGGTTTTCCTGGAACTCTTTTCTCTCTACGAATCCCATGGTATGAACAATAATCATCAAAATCCCTACTGCAATATTCACCTCCATTTTCTAATCCGACACACTTCAACATTTTTCCTGTCTCATTCTCAACCAAAGCTTTCCATTTCTTAAAAGTATCAAAAACATCAGATTTTTGTCGAATGTAATAAACCCAAGTTTTTCTAGTTGCATCATCAATAAAAGTAACATAATAACAAGAGCCACCAAGATATGATACCTGAGTTGGTCCCCATACATATGTATGCACAAGCTCTAACCTTTCACTCTTGTTTTCTTTTTCGACTCTAAGAAATCTAACTCTCTTATGTTTTCCATAAGAACAATGCTCACAAAAATCCAAATCAATTTGTTTACTGATATGGCAACAAATTTATTTTGTGAAGTATCTACATCCCCTTCTCACTCATGTTTCCAATCCTATGATGCCACGGTGTTGTATCCATTCTTGTAGAAGATAAAGAGATAGAAGATTCAATATTACTAGTATATAAATACAGTGTACTTACCTTCTCTCCTTTTTCTATCACTAGTGATCCTTTGGTGACCTTCCATGCCTTATCTGTAAATATGGATATATAGCCTTCACTTTCTAACTTCCCTATTAAAATTAGATTTTTTCTTAGATATGGAACATATCTTACCTCCTTCAAAAACCATTGGTTTCCATTATTTTTTTTTATTTGTACCTTACCCATTCCAACAATTTTTCATGGTCCATCATCACCCAAATGAACCTGTTCAAAATCACCTTGAACATAATCTAGAAAATGTTTCTTATGGGGTGTGGAATGAAATGAATCCCTTGAATATACTACCCAAGACACATAAATATTATCTATAGAAAGAATTAAAGAATCTTGTAACACAACACATGTTCAATTGCTTCATGATTATTCTCTTGTTGTCCATCTCTTTGTTTCTTTGGAGCTATGTAGTCTTTCTTTAGATGTTATTTCTTCCCACAATTCCAGCACTCTATATTTCCCAATCTAGATTTGGATTTTCCCTACCTATAATTCCCACAGTTCCCTTAGCCCTTTCCTATATCCTTTTGTCTTCCCATGTTCTCCACAGTCAATGCATTACCTAATGTCTCACTTTTGTTTTTCCATCGCATTTCCTCGCTAACGATAACACTAATAACATCATCAAATTTGAGAGTGTTTGAACCATAGACAAATTTACTTACATCCATGACCATGCCATTCCAGTTTTCTACAAATGAGCATAGGATTAGAACATCCCTAACCTTATCATCAAATTCCATTTTTACAGAACTTAGTTGAGTAGTAACTGTATTAAATTCATTCAAATGATCTGCAATAGACCCACCTATCACATCTTCATATTAAATAATCGCTTCATTAGAAATACCTTATTGGACGTCGATGGTTTTTCATACAATTTGGCCAATGTGTCCATCATCGCCTTCATTGTATTTTCTTTTGAAATATTGAAAGCTATCAATGTTTCTAGGCTCAGTTGTATCATTCCTAGTGCCTTTCTGTCAAGAACCTCCCATTCTTCGTCCTTCATGGTCATCATCTTCTTTTCTATTCTTCCCAATGGTAGGAATAGATCCTTCTGATATAAATAATCTTCCATTTGCATCTTCCATAACTAGTAGTTTTGGCCATTAAATTTCTCTAACCTAAACTTTTCATCTTCCTCCATTGCTCCCACTCAAACCAGGAACCCTCTTTTCCTGTGAGTTACCTTTTGTTATGATACCAGTTGTTATAAAAATAGGATCATGGAGAAATAAATTAAATCAAATGCGGAAATAAAGCACAGAAGATACAAAATACAATAAAGACACAAATATACGTGGTTTACCCAGTGTGGGCTACATCCACCAAAGAAATTTCCAGATCCTTCATTTATTATTATCCAACAAAATGAAGTGATACAACCTACAACACACCTATTGTAACTTCCTCTTATTTCTCTCACAGTCTCCTCTCTCATAATACAATATTCACACGGTCCAGATTGACTACAAAATTACAATATTTTATGAGGCAATTTTCCCAAAATACATTTCACTTGGGGGTCTACCCCCAAACCCCCAGATGGGAGCCTGCTGGCCCCCATGCCCCCCTACCAGGGGGGTAGGTCCCCCCCAAACCCCCGGAAAAAGGGGGCCAGGAATACCTACATATAAATCAAGGATATAATCAGGCTCCACAACCAACAATCCAATCAACCAAAAATCATGCTAAAGTTATCAAATAATACAGTTTATTTCAATTTGAAAAGGATGCAAACACTACTCCATGGCAAGTGTCTTCCCCTCTAGATTTGGCTCCAACCACTACACCTCTTTCAAAGTTCAAATATCATTTGCCTAAATTTTATGGCAATGAAACTATTTTAGTTAATGGGCATCTTATTACTTTTTCAAATGCATGTCATAATATTGGAGAAAATGAAAATGGTACATGTATGAGACTTTTTGTCAACTATTTGGAAGGATAGGTTATCACTGATTTCTTTGAATTATTGCCTAAGGTATTTACAAATTAGTTTGAATGATCATATTGGTTCAAATCAAATTATGGAAAATCTCAAATCCCAATGGATCTTTTGAAATATTGCAATAATATTGTCTATAATAAAGGTGAAAAAATTAAATATTTTAAATTGTGTTTCACTAAATTATATAATCATATTCCATAGATTATTAGAGCATGTAATCACAATGCATTAATGCATTACTATAACACATTACCTTCTACTATCGTCATAGTCTAGAAGAAAAGAATGCTAACAGTATCAGATTTTCATTATAGACTTGTTTGGTGTTTGAGGAGTAGTTGGAAAGAACAGGGCTTCCTATCAAAGAGTATGTGAAACAAAATGACATGTCAACTATGCCACAATTGGTTAAGGATATGAGTAATTGAATGATTTCTTTTGAAATAAAAAGGGTGCTTCCACTTCAACTTCTGTTGAAACCTCTACCCAAGCTGCCTTTAGGAATCAGGATAATAATTTTCATCCTAGGGCTATTCTTTCAAGAACCTAGTGTAATTTTTGTGAGGAGGATCATGATGAAAATACATGTGAAATCAAAAAGAATGAAAGAGAGGGCATCTTTGGTAAAAGAATTGATACAACAATTGTTTTTATATTGGGCTCAAGAAGATAATGTCATGATGGTTGACACTCAAAAAAAATCCTATCAAAACAAAGGCAAGGGAGGTCCTCCAAAGAATACTTTATCTCCTAGTTCATCCTCTCAGCAAACTAATCATCAAAATACAAGGGGTACTCAAATTCCATAGGTTTCTACCTCATATTCTTCATCTAAATAGAATATCTTGAAACAATTGGCTACAATCAAAGTAGATGCATCTTTATTGGACATGGTCACCATCCCTGAATAACAAAGGCATCTAAAACATTTCATGGAAGGTAAAAATTCCACTATTGTCAGTTTCATTGATTAACAGAATAAAGAAGGAATGTATATAAATAAATTAGGTGTATATAACCCTAGAAATTGTGTAAACAATAATCCTTTATTACGTTTCTGTAAAGATAATGGATAAATTTCACATTGTTGTCTAATTTAAGGGAGAACGTGCCCTAATGTTATGTCCAATATTATCATGAAAGAGTTAGGTATTTCATGTACAAATGAAAACTCAAAAAGTATTTTGTCTTACAATAGTCAACAAAAATCCATTGTTGGTGAAATCAAATATGTGACTTTGATTTTGTGTGTTCATCCTAAGATCAAAACCACTTGTAACATTCAAGTGATTGATATGTCAGTTAGCAACTATTCCATCATCTTGGGTAGATATTTTCAATCTTTAGCTGGTGGATACATTTCACTGAATGGGACACACATGTTCCTTCCCAAGAATGGAAATAATTTCATTTCTCTTCAAGGACAAATAATGTCATACATAGAAAGTGTTACATAACCACATGTTAATTACATTGAAGAAGGAATTAGTGTATACTCATTTTTTTAGAGGAAGATAATGATTATATTACACAGCTTCTAGATCCTGAAAATGGAATGTGGCACATGCACTTTGATGGTGCATGCTCAAGTGAAGGTAATGGAGTTGTCGTAGTAGTGTATTCTCCTATAGGAAAGATTCACAATTTCTCTTATAGATTAAAATTTGCTTGTACTAATAATGTTACAGAATTTGAAGCCTTGGTTCTTGGAATTGAATCTTGGTTGTTATCATATTTTTGTTTTTATGGATTCTTAACTTATTGTCAATATGGTTAGAAGAATATACAACCCATCTAACAAATTGTTAAAGAGGTATACACACGCAATTTGGAAATTAATATCCAATATTTTATCTTTCAACATCACTCATATCAAAAGGGATCTGAATTTTATTGTTGATGGCTTGTTGTTTTTGCAGCTAGTCCTACAAGGAAATTACTTCATAAGAGGCCTGATTGTATATTTATATATTTTTATTGTCTTCATTTTCCCCATAATTTAGAATCACGGAAAGTTTTTCCGGATGATGAGAGTGTGTGAAATTTTGCAAAATGAGCCATTGAAACGAAAAGAAAATATATCTCTAGAAGACAACAAATTCCCAAAGGGATTAACTCCCCTCAAAAGCTCATTCTCATTCAGTGATGTTGGGAACAAAAAGGAAAAAGAAGAGGAGTCAAAAAAAAAGTCAAAGTATTATTTATGTGACCATTGGGATTCAAGAAGACCCAAAGATTTTAAATATTGGAGCTCAATGTTTAGAGAATGAAAAGAAAAAATTTCCAAATCTGTTCTATGAATTTAAAGATGTTTTTTCTTGATATTGTGAGGATTTATGTGGTTTTTATCCTAATATTATTCAAAATGCAATTCTTATCACGGAAGAAGAAAAATGGATAAGGAAAAGATAGAGGCCTATTAATCCTTATTTAGAAGCAACAATCGGGAAGGAAGTTGAAAAACTCATTAATGTCCATATTATTTTTCCTGTGAAATATTTGGAATGGGTATCTAACCTTGTCCCCATACGGAAAAATAATGGTGATATAAGATTATGTGTTGATTTTCATGCATTAATAGGGAAAATGTTAAGGATAACTTTCTTCTTCCTAACATGTAACTTATCTTATAGAAAGTGACAGGATTACAAATGATGTCACTTCTTGATGGATTTTTAGGTTATGATTAAACTCAAGTCAAGAGGGTTGACAAGTATAAAACTAATTTTACCACGCGTTGGGGCACCTTCACTTATGAAACAATTCCTTTTGGTTTAATCAATGCAAGTGTTATTTTTCAAAGAGATATGCAAATAACCTTTGACAATATTATCAGTAAAATAATTCAAATCTATCTTGATGATTTAACCATTTGTTCTAGAAACTGAAAAAATCATTTTGATCATCTAAAACAAGTTTTCCTTCGCTGCAGAAAATTTAGAATGTCTTTGAATCCTGCAAAATTTATTTTTGGTGTCACTACAGGAGAGATTCTCAAACATATTGTATCTAAATCAGGAATCAGTATTGATCTAGAGAGGGTTATTTCAATTTAGAATCCTCAAGCCCCATCTTAAAAAGAGAAATCCAATCTGTTAGTCCTGAGTCTGTACTTAAGGCTTAAAAGTACAGTGTCAAGGCATCTGAAAGTGGGTAAAATATGGAGAAGAGGGTAACGTCAACCTTCGATAAAGGAAACTAAGGAAGATTTCTACGTTGGCGCTGTCTAGATTCCAACTGTTCCTGAATAATTATGTCTTGTTCAATGGCTGCCCATGAACATTCAAGTTCGACCCGGTTAGTAGCAGTTTTAAGTATTGTATCAAAAAGGTTTAAAGCAATGTGTGTTTGGTTTGATAGTCCAGGTTCGATATTAGGCTGTGTTAGTGCAGGGACAGTCATGGGGGAGTAGTAAAAGTAAGAAAGACTTCAAAGAGAGATTAAGTGTTGTCTTGATTTGGTCGAATAAAAGAGAATTTACGGTTTTAGGAATAAAATAGGGGTGCAAATCAAAGGCTCTTTCCCGTAACTGTATTATATTTTAATAAAAGGTGCGGGGTGGGAGAAAAACATTTAGCTGTCCATAGTGTAAGGTTTCTACCAGGGTAGTATCTCACAAGTAAACAGAAGAGGAAAAGGTAAGGAAATAACCGATGTAGCAGAGAATATATGTAGAATTCTGAAAATGCAGATTGGTCTTACACCCGCTGATAGCTGGTGCAGAGGAAAGACAATAAACAATTACAGAAAACCAAAATTCATTCGCTATAGTAGTGGTCGTACTAAAGTATAACGAAGCACATCAATTATGAATATGAAATGAAATGAAATATGAAATACAAAGAAACAAACTTGTAACACAGTCTTGACGGAATTGAGAATCTTCAGATTTGCTTGTATTAATTTCTCAAATGTAAAAAACTCTGTTACAATCGACACAAAAAGTTCCAGCCTTGTGTATTTCTTTCTGGGATATATTTATACAATTTTGCAAATAAGCTAGCATCTTAATAGTCACATAATTTCGGTTACAACAGGGAGGAGTGCAATCACTCCATTCCTCCTACTCTGTCCTCATTTGGTGCCAGATGTTTGTCATTGCGCGAACTTGGTACAGGCGATACATCTTTCCACCAGCTGAGATATTAGCCGCGATGGTTCTTCTTGACAGCTGGCTTCGAAGAATTAACATTCTCGGGCCAACTGCTACAGCCTATCCTCCATCTGTCCATTGATGATGTCGATGGCACAAAAATGCACACTGGGTTTGATCATGCATTTATCCACTTGGACTATGTCCACCACAGTCATCCGAGAGATATCGGTGGAATCTCTTTCTTCCTTTTCCTTCAGATCAAGTGAGATTTGTTCCACATTCATCTGCATCAATGTTTCAGCATCGCCTCCACTGTCAATGCCCAGTAGCTCGCCGTCTATAGAATTGAAAGCCTCCTCCAAGGAATTGGTTATCTTTTGGGCTTGTTGCTTGCCTTCGGAGATGTTATGCTCCCATTCCTTTAACAGAATATTTCCTCTGGNGGTGAGCCTGGGAGCACCTGTCGAAACTTTGTTATTCGTGGCTATCATCACCTCCTAGAAAGCGACCCGAGCCGCTTCAGCATCCCTTTCTCTGGTAGATAGGTTCTTGGAAACCTGATTGACCAACAGACAGTTTTCCCGGATCGCTCCCACCTTGGCGAGCAAATTTTGTTGTGCCGCAAAGATTCTACTCCGAATTTCAATTGCCTGGGATTTGAACATCCCAATGTTTATCATTCTGCTCTTGGTGATTTCTACCCGATCCTACAACTCTTCAATCAAATTCCTTTGTTGGCTCGCCTGCATCCGACCATCCCGGACCACTAGCTAGGCTTGCTCAAGCTTAGTTTTGAGCACCTCTATTTCATTTTTATCAGCCAATCTAGCCTGCTCTATTTCCACGCTCGCTTGACCTTTAGCATTCTCTGTGGCTGAGGCCAATCTGGCTTCAAGAGTCCTAATTAGGCGATTTTTTCTTTTAAGTTGGTTCTTCAAAAGTCCGACCGAGAATTGATTCGCCTAGGCATACACTCCTAGCATCCCAGCGATTTCAGTGGCGAATTGCTCATTCTTTTTATCTTTTCCATCGGTCATAACTTTATACTTTTTGGCAATCGACTCTCCTTCCTAGTAGAATTCCCTTTTTACTATTGCTTTTCTCTTTTTATCAAAGAAAAACTCATTCGGAGGGAGTTCTTCTGCTCTTATGGGCCTCAGCTCCTCATTGAATATCCATCCTTCTTCTATATTTCCCTGTGTCGACTGCAAGGGGGTGACAGATGTGATGGGTTCTCTGATCTGTTTCACCGATTTTCCTGGGGTATCGACCGGTTTCTGCCTCTTTAGCGGTTCTGGGGTCTTTATCTCGGTCTCCGGATTCTGTTTCTTTGGCGGGTCCGGAGTCTTTTCCTCTTCTTGTGGATTCTTCATTTGTTCATCCTTGTCCTGGTGTTTTCCCTGGTCAGGAGTTGCATCTTTAGAACCTTCAGTATCCTTCTGTTTCGTCTCCGAAATACTTGGACACTCACCACACAATACAGCAAGGAGACAACTACGTCGGTGTTCCTGGAATTTCAATACCTCGGCTCTATCCTCGAGTGCCAAGGATTGAATCCGGACTAGAATTTCCTCATAGGACCTCGCTCCTCGGAAAATGTCATCTGAGGGTGAATTCTCATGTTCAAATATTTTGAGCCCGCAATTAGCCAAATGATTGCTCACGACCCTCTGTGATCGTGCTTCTTGTATTCGATGGAGACCAAATTAAAGTCTTCCAGGGCTGCAGCCTGGGCTTTGGCATGCCCAAAATCTAATAAAGAATAAGAATTCAAATGAATGGGAAAAGACGGCCATACCTTCTTTGAGTACCCTTTGAGCTCTTTACTTACACCGCCAATTACCATCTGCTGGACGACCTCGTGACAAGCTAGATTGTCAGGAATGAACAATGGCAGCGCATGTGGGGGAACAGAAGCCCCGAAAACTCTGAGGTATGAAAATTCTGCCTCCACGTACCAGTCCGCTATGCTGCTCAGATTTATCGCAATGCTGTCCGAGATACGGGGTGGTGGGTGACCAAAAATGGCGATATGCATGGGCACCATCACCCAGTTAAAAATTTCATATGCGAAATTTTCTGCTTTGTTTTCCCATAGTTTTTCATGATATACATGTATGGCTTTGTCTTTGGCCGGAGTCCAACCCCAGCTCATTAATGGAAATGGTGTCATAGAACAAATTGCATCCATAATATATGCGTACATGAAGAATGAGGACGGCCTCCCATTTTCCTTCTGCTCCCGATACTATGTGACCCGATTAGCCAAGCTATCTGAAAGCATCTTTGCCCAATTAAAAGAACAACCTTCTGTGACCCGAAACATTAGAGGCACCCACGCAAGGAAAAAATGCGATGTGTCCTCTCTCCCATATAACCGGCATGTCATCATGGCCACATATTTATACTGCGGTTCCAACGAAGCGATTGAATAAACGTCGTGGTTATCAGCTCTGAACTTCGCGATGTGTGAAACCCAATCCTTTATCAAACTGGGCATGCTTTTATCATACTGTGTGCACTCCTTCTCCTTGAATTCCTCCAAGAACTCAGCACCATATGTGTAGTCGAACATCGTGGGTAGCTTATACATGGTTTGCAGATGCTCAGGCCTAAAATTCCCTATGGTAACTCTCTGCTTGTCCATGATAGTCCTGGTCGGTATGTCTACATGATCCAACGCCCATCGGACCATGTCATAATATGGAAGCAACCGTGGCCTGGCTGCTACTCTGTGCATTCCGGATTGGACGACTATTTTGTACTTGGTGTTTAGATCATCTCTTTCGTTGTCGTCGGAGTCGTCGGAATAATCCACCAATTCTGATTGCAGAATGCCTGAAACAAATGACCAGTTAGGGACCGAGTCGATACTTCGGGGCGAAGTATCGGAGACATTGTCTGAGCCTTGTCCTGCAACCTCAACATTCGCCTTTGCTGCTTTCGCGGAGCCATGGCTGAAGCTTGCATTTTAGCTCTTCTGCGATAGAACTGCGTATACATACAGAAGTTAGTTTACTCAGAAGTGATGAGCTCTGTGTGCTATGAAAATGCATTTGTTATAATGAAACGCAGCTCTTACATATATTTGAAAAATCGATACCTTTCAAAACAAGCCTGTCCAATCATATTTAGAAATAAATTGTCACCGTAAAAACCGATCTTGTATTCATAGATTTACCCTATTTCTTCATTAATGTCATAAATTTTTGGCGGTTTCAAGTTAGTTGGCGTATGGAGTGAAAAGGTTTGCTCAGGAATTGTGCATGCATCAAAACGTGGGATCTGTCTTGTTTTAGTTTAATTAATCCAATCTCGCCAACGTTAACTTTGTTAGAAGATTCATTCAAAGATTTTATTATTTACACAAATGCCACTAAAGAAGTAATCTTTGCCATTATTCTTTAGAAAGATGCTCAAAATAATGAGAATTAAATAGATTACATGAGTCAGATATTATCTAACGATGAATTCAAATACACCTTAATTGAAAAGCATACTTATGCTCTTGTTAAAGCTATTGAAAAGTTTTGTTGCTTTATCTTAGGCAAGCATACCTAGGTAAAATTCACTTTGTCCACACTTAAATTTTTGGTGTCACTGCAGGAGATCTTCTTAAACATATTGTATCTGACTCAGGTATCAGTATTGATCCAGAGAAGGTTATTGCAATTCATAATTCTCAAGCACCATATTCAAAAAAATAAATCCAATCTTTCATGGGTAACATTAACTTTGTTAGAAGATTCATTCCTGATTTTGATAGAATGAAAAAGCCTATACATAATATGTTAAAGTAAAATCAATAATTTTCTTGGAATGATGACACTAAAAATTCTTTTGTAGAAATAAAAAAAAAAAAAAAATAGTTATGCCCATATTTTGGCAAAACGAAATTTTGAAAAAGATTTTATTATTTACACAAATTCCACTAAAGAAGTAATCTCTGTCATTCTTCTTTAGAAAAATGATCAAAAAATGAGAATTCAATAGATTACATGAGTCAAATCTTATCTAATGATGAATTCAAATCAACCTTAATTGAAAAGCATACTTATGCTCTTGTTAAAGCTATTGAAAAGTATCGTCACTTTATCTTAGGAAAGCATACCAAGGTAAGAGTCCCTTTGCCCACACTTAAATTGTTAAGGTCCTAACCCGCACATAGGTAGATCAATGTATTCGGATGTAATAAAGGTCAATATTAATAAGACCTTTCAATAAAATAGAATAAGGCGGATGTAAGAAGACCTAATAGAAGCTTCCGCTTCTAGAAGGATCTTCCTCTAGATGCTTCTCTTAATTGATATATTTAGTATAAATAAGGGTCAAGGGTATGAAAACCCTAGCTTGGAGATTATTGTAACAGAGCGTTGCTCAACTGGAAGTTTCCCCCTCGAAGAGGCCTGTGAACATTGCTTTCTAAATCAAAGTGCTTTTCTATTGCTATTTCGTATATCATTTCTGTGTATTGTGAAGATTATGTTGGATATTTTGTTGTTATTCTGCCATTTCTAGCATTTTATTTTTGTTCTGCATATTTTATATATTTGGTATCTTGCAAGTGGTATCAGAGCACTTTCCTTGGCAGAAATTGTGGGTATTTTTTTTTCAGGGTAGAGATGTATTCTGGCGTCTTTAAGCCATAGAGATCTGTCGTTACGCGCATAAACTCGCGGTTGAGGGATTCATACACGCAGGAAATACAAGTGGTTCTTAAGTGCACATCTGTTGGCCACCCTTGTAACCCCTGTTGGTACCCCTTCGAGTGGTAGCGCATCAGACAGCACATGTGTACGGATCGGCCTAGATTTCCTGAAGCCCTCTTTAGATAAACCTATCGACTGCCGGACTGCTATAGTGTCACCGAGAACAACACTCGGGAAGATACTCTCTAGTACCTGGGTAGTCGGGTAGTACGGCTAAGGGTACGATCTATCCTCCTTAGTTAGTGCCCTGAGATATTGGGTCGAGTACTACTGTTGGACCCCGCACGTATATCAGAGAGCTATAGCACAGGGCAAACCCTTGTCTATAGAACCCTTGAATACCTAACCCTTGGGGAACATAAACAACAACATAAACAAATTAAACCGGCGAGATCTATTGACATGCATCTGTGTTCGGGTTGTTAAGTAAATACTCTCTGGTTCAGAATTTGGGGATTTTAGCACTGCAGCATTCTTCAGACCAAATCATAACCCCACAGCTGTTAAAAAAAAAAGTATGGAAATTTTTCACCATTATTTGAAACCTATTCCATTAGATTCATCTCTTCTCCCTTATCACTTTCATCCATATCATTTTTCTGTAAAAATTTCTAACCCCGCCCACTCCCTTTTCAGTTCACCCATCATCATGGCCCATACCCGTATCCAAGAACTAGAGTCTCACTTCAACACCCTGCAATCTGGTTTACTTGAGACCCAACAAGAAGTGCAACAAATCAGTTCTACTATTGCCTCCCATGATGCCTCCATGAATGCATCCGTAAATGTAGTCGTGCAGTCCGCAATGGCAGAAGTCAAACACGAACTGACCACCCAGCTGGAATCTGTCTTTGCATCACTCTACACCAAACTCAAGCTCTCTACCGATGAC
>JASDQU010247042.1:1974-12637 GCA_032191745.1 Picea mariana
GAAAATTCTTTAAGTTTAACCTTAAATCTATTAGTTTTATAAGTTATCATAATTTTAAAAATTTCAAAGAAAAGGCATCGGGATTCTTATAATTCTTTTAACCTTTTTTGCCTTTTATTATCCAAATAATTAAATAATTAAAAAAGGCGTCGTGTGTTTGGGATTGATAATGAAAATTGTGTTTTGTGAAAAGCCGAAATCCGAAAAAGAAAAAATTAGGCCTTAAGGATAAAAAATTTAAGAACTATTTCAACATAGGCCCCAACTGGGGACCTCGTCTCCTTGTGGGATGAGGAGAACATGTAGACTTAGTGCCTTCATTGGGTTAATCGTGTCAAGGGTTTATCACTGCTGAAACTGCTAAGGGAGAGGAAAAAGAGGAAAAAAGAGTCTTCATTTTAACTTCTAAAAATATTTTCAAAGTTTCTTATTTGTTTTAAACTCAATTGTAGTCTTCTTCATAATATTCTCCTTCTTGTTTGAAATTAAGTTAGTATTAAGATGATTAAAACAATCTTAGGAAACTCAATAGATATGTGACTTTCGGCTTGCATCAATTGAAACAAAACTTATATTTTTAAAAGCAGAGCTCTATCTAGACTTGGGATGCATATTTGGTTTCGAAAAAATTGGTAACTAGAGTAGAGTGATAGATAAGTATGACAACCTTACGAATATCTCAGATATTGCTTCACTGCCAGCAGGCCTGTTCAGTAATCTGGTGAAGTTATCTGTCCCTTTTTTACTGAATTTCCTTCCACCGCTTCGAGTGATAATTATATATTTACATTCAGATATTGCTTCACTGCCAGCGGTCCTGTTCAGTACCCCGGTGAAGTTATCTGTTTCTTTATATTAGATGAGGGCAATCATTTAAATAAATTTCCTTTCATCGTCTTTGGGACTAGATGGGGGCAATCAAATATGAATTTCCTTTCACCATATGTCTTATATTTAGCTTATGAATACGAAGTGGGGGAAATCAGTGATACTTAAAATATCAAGGGTGATATCTGTGTAAAAATTTACAATAGAGGTTTGTCAACCTATTTTGATTACTCTAGACCAACCTTTTCTCAACTTTCAAAACACCTTAGTCTGTAGAAAAAAAAGGGGAAGATTAATTTCAGGAGTTTTCTTTTGAGCAAGCTTAAATCCTCAGACAAACTGTTAAGAAACCTAGGCGAGTCATAATCAACCTAAGCATAACCACGTTTAGTCGGAGAAAAATAAATATGAGGACTGGTCTTACTGATTTAGAACTATTTTTCGATTTCAAAAGTTAAGACATAATCTCTCCTACCTCAATGGGAAACCCGAAAAAGAAAAAGACAGAACTGAGGGTATAAAAAGGAAACGTCCAACGATCTATAAGTCAGAAAATAGAGGTTGTAAATTAAAACTAACCCTTTGGACTCTTCTCTTAAATATTTTTACTTCGATTAGCTTTAAACTTGTTCTAGGTGAAACCCTTAAGGTTTAAGTATTGAAAATGCTTTTTATTTACTTATCAGCTTACGGGATAAGCAACGCATTTTTTGAAACATTTTTTTATTTTATTTTATAAAATGGACTTTGCTAAAACTCATAACTTTGTCTTACCATTATCATTTTTATTTTTTTTTAAATAACAGAAAATACTATCTATCACCTATTTTTGGCAAATTTATCCTCTACATTGAAGCTGTCTATTAGAATCCTATAAAAAACAAACAATATAAAAAATATCAATTTTTTCTTTTGGATAAAAACTTAACTAATTTTATTTTATTTTTATTTATTTACAAAATGAAAATAGACTTTCTAAAGAAAATTATGAAAATAAAAAACAAAATGGTATATACAGTGGAAATTTCTGGAAATCAATTATTCCATATAATGTTTTAAAAAATGCCCGTTGACAGGGGCATTCAGGATTTTACCATCCAAATTTTCAAGAAGAAATGAACTTTTTCCTTCAGGAGATGCTACCTTAAATGGTCTGTACCAAATGTGATCGAATTTACCATTTTTTCTTGAATCCTCTTTTCGAGCATCCCATCTCAAAACCAAATCCCCGGGGAGAAAAATTTTGTCCTTGGCTTTACGATCAAGTAATACCTTCATCTCATCCTAGTACTTCTGCAACCTTTCATCCACTATTGTCCTATGTTGTTGAACTTCAATCAGTTGGTTTATCCTTCTTGTGAGAGGATTCGTTTCTTCCTTCTCGTCTTGCCATAGTTTCATTACAGGAAGTGCTAGGTTTATAGGCAACACTACATCTGTTCCATATACCATTTGGAAGGGAGAAGTACCGATAGACTTTTTTGTGCCTATCCGATTTTCCCAAAGAGCATATTTCAAATGCAAATGCCAAGACTTTTTATTTTCGTTTAACACTTTCTTGATTATACTGATTAAGCTCTTTTTGAAGATTCTGCCAGACCATTTCCCTAAGGATAATATGTTGTGGAATGACCTAGCACAATATTATATTTTTGGCAAAAGCGGACTATAGACATAGACTTAAAAGCCTGTGCATTGTCTGTGACTATTTTTCTGGGACAGCCAAACCTAGACAAAATATTTTCTTTTAAGAAATATATAACCATCGAATCAATAGCCTTTCTTGTTGGGATAGCTTACACCCATTTAGTGAAGTAGTCTGTAGTGGTCAAGATCCATCTGTGTTGAGCACTAGAATGAGGATNCATATTTCAAATGCAAATGCCAAGACTTTTTATTTTCGTTTAACACTTTCTTGATTATACTGATTAAGCTCTTTTTGAAGATTCTGCCAGACCATTTCCATAAGGATAATATGTTGTGGAATGACCTAGCACAATATTATATTTTTGGCAAAAGCGGACTATAGACATAGACTTAAAAGCCTGTGCATTGTCTGTGACTATTTTTCTGGGACAACCAAACCTAGACAAAATATTTTCTTTTAAGAAATATATAACCATCGAATCAGTAGCCTTTCTTGTTGGGATAGCTTACACCCATTTAGTGAAGTAGTCTGTAGTGGTCAAGATCCATCTTTGTTGAGCACTAGAATGAGGATTAATTTCACCTATGAAATCTAGTCCCCATTGCTGAAAAGGAGCCTCTCTCTTGACTGGGACCAATGGCATCGCTGGGAGTTTATGTTTTCCTGCAAAAAATTGGCAAGGGTTGCAAGCTCGTACCTTAGTATTGACATCTGGGAAAAGTTTGGGCCAATAATAACCAGCCCTTGGTATTTTATATGCTGTATGTCTCCAGGCATGGTCTCCTCCACATACTCCTTCGTGAAAATGACTTGTAACTTTTACTGTTTCCGACTCGACCAGACAGACCAAGAGGAAGCCAAGCAAATCTTTCCAATATAATCATTTTTTGGAAATACAGTATTTGATTGCATGCAGCTTTAGCATTCTATCTTTTGATGAAGACAAACCACTTGGACATTTCAATGTCAGTAAGTATGCTACTATGTCCTTGTACCAATTTGATGATGCAAATTTCTCTTCGATTTGGTTTTCAGTTATCTAGTCTTCAAGTTCATTCATGTCTACCCACTCTTCCACCTCTTGAGAGTTGTTTATCCCAAGAGCTCTGAAATTGGATTAAGCTAAAATTTTAGCTAAGCCTTGCCCCTTTACTAATTTTGTCAGTTTAAACTCCAAGTCGAACTCTTGAATTTTGGCAAGCCATCTTCCTCTTTTGCCATCACTGTCTGCTTGAACCAAAATATCTTTTACAGAGCTAGTGGGAACATATGCAATCACCTTAGAATGTAAAACATAAGTTCTGAAAGCTTTTAATGCTTTTACCATGGCATATGCTTGTTTTTCCATTATATTATATTTGAGTTTGGCATCTCAGAGACTTTTGCTAATGAAGGCTATCGGTTGCTCGAAACCTTCTTCGTTCTTCTGAAGGAGTATGGCGGCGAGTGTGTGTTCAAAGGAAAATGAAAAAATAAGAAAATCCTTGAGATAATCAGGGCTCTCTAGTACCGATGCCTCACTTATAACCTTATTGATATGGGCAAAGGATGCTTTATCTTTTGCTGTCCATTTTACTTCGTTGTTTTTCCTAAGCATATCTGTAATCAATTTCATGATTTCAGTGAAGTTAGGAATAAATCTTCTCAAAAAATTTATTTTTCCTAAGAATGACTAAATTTCTTTCACATTCCTAGGAATAGCTATTGTATCTATAGATTCAACTCTTTTAGGGTCAATTCTAATTCCATCTTGAGATACGATGTGACCCAACAGCTTGCCCTCTTGCATAGAGAAGTGAGATTTCTTAGGATTTAAGGATAGACCAAACCTGCTTCATTTCTCAAATGTCTGTTTGATATGAATCAAATGATCTTCATCCGATTTAGAAAAAATAGTAAGTTCATCCAAATAGATCACTACAAATTTGTCTTGTTCACCAATGAAAGCAATATCCATTGCGCGTTGAAAAGTAGCACCTGCATTCATCAACCCAAATGACATTTTATCGTACATAAATGTGCCCCAAGGAGTGCTAAAGGTTGTTTTCTCTTTATCATGATCACTGACGGAAATTTGATTGTAACTTGAAAATCCATCAATCATTGACATCCTATTAGCTCCTACTACTTTTTCTAGAACATGGTCCATTTTAGGTAGGGGATAATTATCTTTGAGAGAAGATTTATTAAGATTTATGAAATCAACACACAGTCTAATTTCCCCGTTTTTCTTTCTAACCGGGACCAGATTGGCTACCCAATCAGAATATCTCAATGGTACAATTATCTTAGCATCAAGGATTTTTTTGACTTCTCGTTCGATAACAGGTAATAAAATGGGGTTAATTTGTCAGAGTTTTTGTTTAAAAGGTTTGACACCAGGCTTCAGGGGTATCTTATGTTCAATCACAAAAGTGTCATATGTTTTCAGTTCTTCATATGACCATGCGAAAACGCCTTTGTATTTCCTTAACAAATCAGTGTATTTATTTTTATTTTCTGTAGATAGATATTTGGATAGTTTTACCATTCAGGGATTTTCTTTAGTGCCTATGTTACAATATTCAACCTCCTCTAGTTGGGGTTGTAGGGTAGTTTTTTAAGGGATATCATCTTGATTAAATAGTCTTTCCAAGGGAATTAGACCCTTGGGAATCTAGTTGTTCTTGAGAAAGAGAATTCGATGATTTGCAATTTTATCATGAAACTCTTTAGAATCCTCCCCCTCCTGCATGATCCAAATGGAATCATTTTTATTTTCTTGATCAGTATGCATTTTTGCAAATTCATCTAATGATTCAAGAAACCTTCAAAGTTGCTCATCATCCTCAAAGACCTGCCAATGTTGTATGTTATTCGATATCAAAGGGTGATGTCTCATTTGTATGTGATACTTTAATTTAAAAGTAGTTGGGGGTGTGAAAGTTGATGTTGCTTTAGCTAAAGCATCAGCCTGTTGATTTTCAGACCTTGGGACAAAATGAAAATTCACAGAGGAGAAGAAGTTCTCGATTAAATCCCAGACACAATTCCTATAAGACCGTAATCTAGCATGGTTGGCTTGGTACTGCCAATTCACCTATTTTATAATTAACTTGGCATCACCAAAGACTTCGAGTTTCTTTATTTTCATCCTCCTAGCAGCTTCTAATCCTAGCACTAAAGCTTCATACTCGCATACATTGTTTGTACAATCCACATTCCACTGAAGCCTATATGAAAAGGGGATTACAAATTGATCATCAGGAGACACAAGGAGTGCTCCTACTCCAGCTCCAAGGAAAGACGAGGCACCGTCAAAATACATTTTCCATACACCGGTGTTATATACATTTTTTTTATTTCTTTTATTTCATTTTTTTCTTCTATACAATTTTTGTCTATATCTACTTCAAAGTCGTCATCAATAGATAATATACAATTTCCTAAGTCTTGGTCAGTAATATGAACTGGATGATTTTTTGGGTTGTGTGGATAACCTACCGTAAATGCCAACCTAGTCTCTCTGTAAAGACGCGTGTACTGTCCTTTGAAAACTGGAATTGTAGCGTATGTCATATCCAGTTGGAGAGATCCTCCAAGCTTGGCACCCCATGACCTAGATAATAGCATACCATACTTTGGAGGGATGTCAGTGACCATTACATCCATAAGAATGCTTTTAGCAGGTATTTGAGCCAAACCTACCACTAGGTCTTTAATCATACCTATGCATTTGACTTTCCTCGAATCAAAAGAATATAAGTCACCATAGGGCCTTGTGATTTCAAGACCAAGTTTTTCCATAATTGCCTTTGGCATCACATAGTGGGAAGCTCCAAAATCCAAGATACAGTTATGGAAAAGGTTTTCAAACAAAGTTAACGTGATATAAAAGGGGTCCACAATGTCTCTCGCACCTTCAAAGTGTGGACCAAAGACTATGTTTGGTTTGTTATCTTCTAAGTTAATGACATTGGCTTGGATTTCGTCTTCGAAAAAGTTAATCATCTTGGAAATTTGTTTTCTATATATGGGATTTTTAGCTAATTCAACAAGGGGAATAGGAATTTTGATTTTATTTATTTCGTTTTCCAAATTAAAATTTCTTAGGGCCTTGTCATTTTCTATGTTCGGGGCCTCCATTCCTTTCTTTTCATCGTTTCGTTGTGACGTGGAATTGTTTTCATTTACAGGAGCTTGTGTCTTCACAGGGAGTGTTTCTACTGGTTCTGACTGGACAAGTTGCATATTAGCTGTGTTTTTTTTCGCAGGTTGTTTATCAGCAACTTTTGGAGTTGCCTCATCAGTTTTGCTTCTTGGCAAAATCTTTTTTGTCGAAACCATTGGGAGACTTTTGTTACTTGGTCTTAAATTATATTTTCCCTATAGTTCAGCTATGATATCATCTGCAATATCTTGATAGGTGAAATCTTCTGACATATTATTGCTAACATTGTCTTCTGTTATAATTTCTTTATTTAAGGATCTTTCATAATCTTGTCTCGATAAATAAGGTGATTTGTTATCATTGCCAAGATTATTAATATCTTCATCGATCTCTTCAAAATCTCCTAGATCTTCCTCTCCAATGAAGTTTTCACTTTTGAAGGGTGTTGTAATTTTTTGGTCTTCATTTTTAATTGTTTTCTATGGGACTTGAGGATCAGGATTCCTTCTAAAATCTTTCCTGGGGAAATTATCTCTTTTCGATTTCTCTAGTTCCATTTTTGAGATCTTGTTTGAAATTTCTCTAATTACCCTAGCCATCTTGTGTATTCTATCTCCCGAGGATTTCCCCAATCCTGAAGATCCACCTTGTTCTTTGAATTTCCTATTTTCTTTGTTTCCAGTTTCAATTTTTGCTTTTAATTTCCCTAATGCCATCATGTTTGATTCAATATCAAGTGCATCATCCTGCATTTTTGTGAGATCTATTGATCTCCTTTCTCTCAATAATAAGGTGAAGTCGGGATCAAAAGTGACAGCAAAAGTCACCTTTGTTGCAGGTTGTGAAGGTTTAACCTCAACCGGGATTTTATTATACAACTTGTTGAACCTTTGTGTGAATTCTAGAACTGATTCAGAGTTTTTCTTTCTAAGGGCTCCAAATTCAGACAAGTAGTAGAGGTGGTCCTTCCTCTCTCCCCATTGTCTAATAAAAGTGATTTCAAGCGCTTCATAAGATCTTAAATATCCATCTGCTAAGGATCAGAACCAGGTCCTCACCTGTCCTTCGAAAGTCTGAACAAGGATTCTAGAATAGACATCTTCATGTTCTATTCCAAGGATGTCAACAAATTGGTCAAAAAAGTTTATATGTTCTTGGGCAGTCAGATCCCCTTCCCCTGTAAATTTGGGAAGACTTTTCATATAATTTTCGGTGAGATCATGTAGAGGAACGGGAAGGATAAGGGGAGTATATATAGCAACTACTTTAGCGAAGATTCAGGGAAGCGGTACTTGACCACTTGCTGGTCCTCCAGGGGCACCACCTCCATCTCCAGCATGTCCTTGTCCAGCCATGGTTAGATTTGAGGTTGAAGCTCAAAATGTGTGAGGAGAAGATTCTTGGAGATCTGGGGAGAAAATGTCAGGAAATGAGAACGCATCGTATGAGAGGGGAAGTGAAAAAGATCTTTCAATAGTTTCTGAAACATTTAACTGCGTAAAGTCAGGCTGACATATAGTATGTGTGGGTAAAAAGACTTGTCTAAGTGATTTTCATGATTTTAAAATCTTTTCCAGATTGGAGACTGGCGAGGTCTGCTTGTTGTTCGGGTTTTTTCTGGTGTTCTTTCGGCTAATGGCCAGTTTATTTATCATGGAGTCTCCAAGTGAAAAATATTAGTAGCCTTAGAAGGTTTTCTATCCTTCTTCACTATCAAAAATAGAAAATGTCAATGTCGTTCTTCCCAGGGAAAAGATTTGTGTCTTCGGTCCCCGGCAATGGTGCCAAAAAGATGTTGTTCCTGAGTTTATACTTTAAGGCTATAAAGTATACCATCAAGGCATTTGTAAATGTTAAAAATAATAATTTGAGGATAAGAATTGAAAAGGAAGGGTGAAGCAGAATCAGTTTCTCAATTGTCTCTGTCTAGCTTCCTGTTGTTCTTGGATGCTAATATCTCTCTCAATAGCAGCCCATGAACGTTCTAATTCAACCCGGTTAGTTGTTGTTTGTAGGATGGTATTAAATAGGTTCAAAGCTATACTAGTTTGATCTTGAAGGCCAGGTTCAATGTTGGGTTGTCTGCTATTTGGAACAGTCATGGAGGATAAAATTTTATTTAATTGTGAAAAAATTTAATCAAAAGTGACTTCAAACTTTTAAGAGATGAGAATAGGAAAAACAATTTTGGAATTCAAAACACTAGCATAAATACATTCGAGGTCGTTTCCTGGATTTGCAACAATTTGAGAATTGTAAAATAAGAAAGAATTACTACAAAAAAATATGAGGCTTTAATCAAGAAAGAATCTCATATTGTGATAGGTAATAAAGAAAGAAAATGAGATTTCTAATGAAAAGTTTAAGTATTAAGGTTCAAATGATTCATAGGTCTTAAAATCACTGATAGCAATTTCAGAGGAAAAGCTGTAAATAATTTGATATCCAAATCAATCTGAACTATATAAAAGACGTTTGCAGAAAAACTTCAAATTGATTATTCATTAGAAAATCATTGAACGAAAAACATAATAAAGTATAGTAAATAGGCATAAATAACAAATAGCTACAAATTGGCAGGATTCAAAATCTCGTCTGTATCATATATTATGATGGATTGGAAAATTGTTAATACAATCGTCTCTCTCTCCCAAAAAATCAAAAGCCTTTTCTCAGTCTTTTGAAAATATATTTATACATCTTCATCAAAAAATTTCTCGTTGGTGACTAACCAACTTCCTAAGATTACAGTTACATATATGAATAATGTCAACCGTTTACATTTCCTTTCTAATTTCTAATGATAAAAACATTCAAAAAATGTTTTTATGTTTGTGTTGATGAACTTCCTTTTTCCGCCTTAAGACAATGAACACACTTTCCCAAAAAATTCACAAAAACTATGGGAGCATCTGGTATCTGTTTTGCTTCAAACAAGAAGAATCTTTTCTGTAATTCAGGCAAACAATCTTTTATCATCTTCCCTGTGAACTTAATAGTTTGCAACTTTAGGTTCGGTGTCACCATCCATTTGTCGATTTCTGTGATATTGATTAATTTAATTTTTGAGATCTCTATTTTCATTTCCTCCAGCTCTTTTTTGAACCTTAGCTGGTGTTTGGAAATATTAATCTCACCTAATAATCCAGGACAGTCATTTTTTCTAATATTCAATGAAGTCCTTTCTAAGAGATCAAAACTTCCCTGGCAATCATCATTGACATCTCTGCTTATTMTTTTATATTMGGCCAGGTCTACTTCCCAYGCTTTAAGTATTACGTCCCCTTTAACTTGTTTAGAAATGGATAATTTTTTAATTCTTCCGACTTCTTCCTTTGTTGAGAGGGCTAATACCTTTTGGAAAGTTGTTCTAGCCACTTTCACTTCCCTTTCCTTGTAGAAAACATTCTCCAAGGATTTATTTGTTTCTTGAAAGTAATTCTGGACTACTTCCAGATTCAAAAACACTTTATGTTGTTCTTCCTCTACTTTCAAATGTATCCCCAATGCTTGTGTCCTAAAAATTTCAAGTTCTACTACTTGATTAGTCATAGAATTAATTTTATCTTGTAATTGTTTATTTTTTTCTCCCTACTTTTGGACCAGTGTCTATGTGACCTGTATTATCTGTTTTGCCTCTTCTAAGTCTATTTTCATTTTCTGAATTTCTTGAATATCTTTTAGTCTAGCTTGTTCTAGACCCTTTTGTATTCCCCAACTGATATTTCTCTCAGTTTCTTTCAATTTGTCCTGTAACTGAATTATTGTTTGGTCTTTTTGTTTGAGCATGGTTGTTAAACCGCCAATAGAATATATATTTTTTGATGCTATAGCACCCATCATACCTGCTAAATCCGTAGCAAATTCTCCATCCTTAAGCTTCTTTCCATCTATAATGACCCTATGTCTTTTAATCATCCCCTCTCCTCTTGGATGGATTTCCTATTTCAAGATTGCTCTTCTCTTTTTACTGAAAAAGTAATCTGATGGGGGAATTTCGTGCCTTGAAATTGGCTCTAGATCACTGACATACAAAG
>JASDQU010247045.1:1136-16421 GCA_032191745.1 Picea mariana
CCATCCTTGTGGATTCATATCCCTACCTCGGGGGTGACTTGTTGTTGAGACTTGGAACAAGAGTGTCTATGGTTGGGAAAAACATCCTTGTTCTGTAGCCAGTTGGTGAACCATTTCGATAAAGATAAGTGCTCTCTGTCATGTGTTTTTATGTTGTATATTTATTTCCACTGTGTATTAATTAATATCTCTGAGATGAGTATATTTGATGTGTCTGATTGTTGGTTATTTCTATGCATGGCATGTTTAAACATTATTTATACTGTAGCATGAATCTTTATTATTACACATGTTGTTATCATGTTTCTTTCATGATTATTTAATAATTTAAATGGTATCATAATTTGAAATTAGTTTCGAATAAAGTTTTTGAGGTAGTGTGCCCGACTCGGGGTGGCTGGGTACGTTACAGATTGGTATCAGAGCTTCTAGCTTAAACATCGGACTAGTATGGGACAAAACTATTGGACATTGATCCCAAGTCAATAAAGTTTCGAGAGAAGATGGATAAATGAGAGCCGTCAGATCTAGTTGAGAAAATTTAGGTATAACCAGAGCCATCAAATGGAACAATTAAAACCTCAGCCATTCGAATGAGTTGATAATTTATATGGCCATTTGATGTTGACCTTTCCACAGATAAATGAGTTAGAAATGGGAGGAATCCCCAAAGGCTGAAACCATGAATTAATGCAGACCGTCAATCTAATATCCCTTCAGCACTTTTCTCAACCGTTAGACCAAGTAGTGGAAGGATCACGTAAATATTTTGGCAGGTATATATCCAGGGGAGTTGAAAAACTTGAGAGTTGTAATATCCTAGAGTCTCGAACTAACGAAATCACGTAGACCATCGAACTAAGATCCCTTCGGGACTTTTCTCAACCATTAGATCAAGAAATGGAAGGATGGTAGAATGAAATCATGGAGTTGAACAACTTGACAGTTGTGATATCCTAGAGTCCCAGAGTAACGAAATCATGCAGATCATCAATCTAAGATATCTTTGGGACTTTTCTCAACCATTAGATGAAGTAGTTGAAGGATGGTGTAAGCACTTTGATAGGTATAACTCTGAGGGATTTGGACAACTTGAGAGTTGTAATATCCCGGAGTCTCGTAGTGCCGAAGCCTCGAAATAAATAAGGATCATCCATATCAACACCCAATTAAGTCATGATCGTTGATTTCGTTGAATCCTCAAGATGATCCAATATCATTCAGTCAATGGGAGATTAAATATCAACCATCTGATCTACTAGTTGAGATACTATAAGTACTTCGGGAAGTATTACTCCAAAAGAATGAAAGAATGGTGAAGTTCGAAGGACCTGGTCCCAACACTTGTCTCATGATAAGGTAAAGGGGTTGACTAGAGGCACGAAGGGCCTAGAATTAAACAAGCCCATGGAAATTTTCAAACGAGGTCCTATGTAAAAGAATAAATAGAAAAACACTAAAGGAACATCATTTAGAGTGGACAATCTCGTGGTTTCGAGCCCGCAATCACAAGGAAAGTGGATTGAAGGAAGCGCCTGTGCAGAATTCAAATTATGTACCAGTTTAAAGGGCATGTGGAATAATTTGAAAATATTGACACACAACTATTCCATTTCTGCTACAAGATCTTGTTTGCACAAAAAGGGTGAAAGTGACTTTTTCAAGAAGCCATAACTTTCAGCTCAGAGATCGGATTAGGGCATGGGAATAGTCATTAGAAAGATGATTCAAAGAATAATAACATTGAATTGTTATAATTTGGAGAATGATGATATATTTCTTCATGAGTTGAGCAAATAAAAGGACATGTAGCTTTGTTTGGAATTTTTTTATAATATGCATGATTCTAACAAAATTGTTACTTGCACATTTTGCAGAATTAGGGAGTATAACCATATCAGTTCAAGATAAGAATTCATATGAAAGAAATGGAGGAATGAGAGGGAGACATCAGTGATGATAAAGAAGCCAAAGGTAAAAATATCAGTGTTGGTAATGCAGAGACAAAATTAAATGGGCACAGGAGCAGAGGGGAACAAGAAACATTAATAGAGACCGTGAGAAGCCTAAAAATAGAAGTGCAGAGTTACAAAGGATACAATGAGAGGTTGATAAGAGAGTAAAATTAGATAAATCCTTAATTAATTCAAATCCTAAATCAGTTGCATAGACAAGCAAGGAATGGATCGGWCTTAAGGCAGGAGGAAGAAGAAAGATATCATGAAATAAGAGGTAACTACATAAGAGATGCTCATTCAAGAAGTTCCAATATAACTCATAGACATCACTGACTTCCTTACTTAACAAGGAAATTTTATGCATTTGAAGACTCTATAAGCARTCCAGAAGTGTSTCTTGTTAGGAACCAAAGAAGAAGGAATGAATTGGACAATTTTCAAGGAGAGTTGAGGAAGCTTAAGCCACCATCCTTTGATGGTGAAAGAGAAAGGAAAGATGATGTTGAAGCATGGTTTCTTGGACTCATGAGGTATTTCCAATTGTATAAACACTCCTCAAACCTAGAAGAAAGAGTTTCCACATATCATTTACATGGGAAAGCTGCTATGTGGTGGGATCAACTGAAGCGAGTTGAGAACCTAAATGAGAGCATGATCACTTGGAAGCAGTTCAAGAAATATTTTCAGAAGGAGTACCTTTCAGAGCACTTTTATGAAAAGAATATGCAAGATTTCTTTGAGCTAAGGCTGGGAAGCATGACCATGACAGAATATGAGAAGAGGTTCCTGGGATTGTTGAAGTATGTAGGATTTATCAAAGATGAAAAAGTGAAGATACAAAGGTTTTTAAGTGGATTGTCGTCCTTTTATAAAGAGAAGATTCAATATGATGAGCCTAGGACATTGACTAAGACCACCATGAAGGCTAAGTACATGTATGAGAAAGGAAAGGGCAGAGAATCCATGCATACATATTGGAAGTATAAGAAGAAGGAGAAACCTGATCAGAGGAGGAAGGGGTTCAAACCTCCTTTCAATAGAGACAAACCTAATAAAAATCAACAAGATCAGTCTACTAAGGATGAATCCAAGAAAAGGGATTACTTGGGGAAAAGAGTAAGACCATCAATCCAATGTTTGGGGTTCAAGGAAAATCACCTATACAAGGATTTCCCTCACATAGGAGATAAAATGAAGACCATGCACAAAATCCAAGAGAATACAACAATGGAGGAAATGGGAAATATATATGCAGCCTTAGAAGATAGAAAGAGGAGTACCAATCCAATATGATCGAAGTGGAAGGTAAGATCATTAATCATCATGTTTCCATTTTAATTGATTCAAGAGAAAGTCATTGTTACATTGATCCTAAAATAGTGGATAGATTACATTTAGAGAAACATGAGCTAGGAAATTCAAGTTTGGTTCAGCTAGCCACTTGAACCAAAAGAAGGATCAATGAGGTTGTCATAAGTTGTCCAATAAATCTTAATGGAGTAAAAAAAATTGTTGATATGAAAATCATCGCATTAGGATCTTATGATATCCTAATTGGAATGATTGGTTGGACCAACAACATGCCATCCTAGATTGCCATAACAAGACCTTTACATGTCTTGATGAAGAGGGAAAACATAGCACTGTGAAAAGAATTCCAAGACCCATTTATATAAGGGAGATTTTAGCCTTACAGTTGAAGAAATGATTCAAGAAAGGATGTCAATTGTATGCAGCTCGTGTGGAAGAGTTAGAAAATACAAAAGGGCCAAGCCTTGAAGATTTTCCAGTATTACAAGAGTTTGAATATGTATTCCAAGAAATACTAGGATTGCCACCAAAGAGGGAGATATATTTCTCTATTGATTTAGTACCAGGAGCTTCCCTAGTATCAAAAACAACGTACAGAATGAGTACACATGAATTGAAAGAATTTCAAATGCAGTTGGAAGAGTTGTTGAAGAAAGGGTACATACATCCAAGTGTTTCACCTTGGGGAGCACCAACACTCTTTGTCAAAAAGAAGGATGGAACATTGAGGTTGTGTATAGACTTTAGACAGCTAAATAAAGTCATTATTAAGGAAAAATACTCTCTACCCGGAATTGATGACCTCTTTGATCAACTAAGAGGAGAAAATATATTTTCAAAGATAGAATCGATATATAGATACCATCAAGTAAGAATCAAGGAAGAAGAAATCAATAAGACAACGTTCATAACCAGGTATGGACATTATGAGTTTGCAGTGGTTCCATTTAGACTGACCAATGTGTTAGCGTCGAAAGTCACTCCTGGATTGCTTGCAGGAGTAGAGCCCGACACCCATCAGTTTAATGTCACGATTTGTTTATAAAGGGGTGATCAAATGGGGATGAAGGCTCGAGGAGATATCATTCTAACTCGGGGGATGGATCTGGTACATAAAGAACAAAGGAGGTCTAGAATCCTAACTTCAGCCAGCAGGTTGATTAAAAGATGAACAGGTGGAAGACTTAGTAAGAAAGGTGAACAAACAGCTCTGGGCAACAGGCTTACAGCGGTTTGTAGGGGAAAAACTCTGAATGCAGGATCCTCCTGGTTTAGGGCTTCAAGAAACTGAAAAGAAGACTTGACTGGATCCTCCAATTCCAAGTCATTTAGCGTTAAGTAAATCACGGGAACTGATTAGAGACTCTGTAACTATTACAGTGATCCATTACAACATCATCCTATAACAGCTACAACTCGACTGGATCCTCCAATTCCGAGCTGCTCTAACACAGTATAACAAAGATGTAAAGAAACTGGCATTCATAAGGTAAGAAGTCTCAGAAGTCTATACATAACGAGAGCATTAGTGCTTCATTAAAGATTTACAACCGGGAGCTCTGCTCAACCATCGATACCTCACAAAATACAAAGACTGAGTCTATATACTCAGAGAAAAACGCCTAACAAAGGTGTGCCCAGTCGCCCAAGGCTTGGTGTCCCTTTAGTCAAACTCATACTGATATTCTTTGTCGGACACCACCTTAACTGCGCATGGCTCCCACAGGGGGAGTAGCTGAATCAGTAAATGTCGAGTTAGTGTGTGCAGACCTCCTCTGGCTAGTCGAGGACTCGGCATGGCTTTTCTGAAAGATTGGGTACACAGGACCCTCTCAAGCGGACTGCTTACCAAACCCTCCATACCTTGCAATTAATGATTGAGGGGAGGCCTCAACGACCCTCTCGCTTCTTCATTCATTCCTGGCAGGTATCGGGGTCCATACCACGCCGAACTGGAGTCTGAAGAGCAAAGTGCCCCCCTTCGGAGATTTAGCTCAACGCTTCGGGGCCCGAGTAGCTAAATGAAAAATATAAGCACCCCTTCCCCAGGCCTCCTTCTTGATGACCAGGCACCAAAACCATGGGCCCGGCTCTGGGTGCTATCGAGAATTCGGGGTTTGGGGTTTCGGCATTTGTGACGTTGAAATGCGCATGTATCCAAGACTTGCAATTCCCAAAATCGCGATGTGCCTTTGATCATGCTAGCCCTCCTGGCTTAGCCCTGGACGACTATACCATGGTCTATGTGACCACTTATCATATGACCACAGCCATCTAGCTATCCATCGGGGTTTCGGGTTTTACGACGTCGATGTGCACACACCCTTTTGACTTGCGATTCTCTGATTCTCGATTCTCTGATGGGTCCCGATCATTGACCTATCAACGGTCCCTTCGCCTGTCAATAAAATATGCCACATGTTCTCCTGACAGTCGGTGTGGCCCCATGCTCCTAGGCCTTATCGGGAATTCGCGTATCGCGATTTTCCAATATACGAAACCTTTTCTCCCAGGATATCTGATATCCCGATTCCCGACTCTTCCCAGGCGTATGACACCTGTCCTCCACGCTGACTCCCATCGAGGCTTTTCTCCGGTGCGCTGATGGTTGCCACGCGTCCTTGAAAACAGACAGTCCCAAATTCACCCGACGTTGTTGTGGGTTCGGGCCTCAGTTTCGGCGCTTTGGCGCTGTCGGGGTTTGGGGTTTCACAATTTTCAAAGATGTAAAACCTTCACTTCATGAACTCCTGAATGTCGAAACTCCAACATGGACAGACCTTGCGCCACGCGTCTTTCGGGATGAATGGTTGTTATCCATTCTTGAACATGCTATGGGCGCTATCTAATGTGTTAGCCTTGGCGCAACTTTGTTGATCGCAATTTCCTGCTCACCGCTGATTTGATTCTTTGGATACATCCCAGACGTTGAAATCGGGGTGCTCACTCGCTTGACCTAGGCCCGAAATGGATCTCTTTATGTGCTACGCTTGGGCACTTATCGCAATCCTACAGACCTGTGTACCTTTGTGCCCTGATACCACAATTGTTACTAACATTAGGCTCCATGGGGGATAGAGTCATCCCTGTGATGCTCTAAGGACTCATTTTGCAGTTCCAGTGCCTCGTTGTTGGGCTATAGAGTCATTATTAGGCCGCAAAAATAAAAATGAAAATGAACTAATAAACAAAAAGGACAATATTTACAAACAAAGGAGCGATCTGAGACTCAAACAAAACATTTCTTTAGGAAATGCCCATTCACTGGGTTGCTGAAAACTTCTTCACCTTCCAAATCTCACAACCTATATGTGTTATTTGAGAAAGTCTCGGAGATTCTGAAAGGCCCAATCCACAGGGCTTCAAATTTGCTGTGTTTGCCCTTATATTGCTTAGGAGCATCCCATTTCAGCACCAGGTCTCCTATATGGAACCGCTCCTTCTTGGCCTTCCTATCGAAGACTTGCTTGATCTTTTGCTGATGGTCCTGAATTTTGTCCACTGTCTGCTCCCTAGCCTGCTGGACCTCTACTAGCTGATGAATCCTTCTGATCATGTCATTGGGCTCTTCTTGATAATCCTGGAAGAATTTAGCTACGAGAATGGCCAGCTGAGAAGGGAAGACGGCTTCGGCTCCGTAGACTAACTGGAAAGGGGAGAGACCTATAGATCTCTTTGTAGTCACCCGATCAGCCCATAGGGAAAATTTCAACTTTGAATTCCAAGCCCTTTTGTTGTCTTCCAACAACCTTTTGATGATCCTTATCAGGATTTTGTTGGAGGATTCCACTAGACCGTTGCCCTATGGATAATATGGGGTGGAGTGAATCAATTTGATCTCGAACTGTTCACAAAACTTGGCTAGTGGTTCAGACCTGAAAGCGGCTGCATTATCAGTGACAATCTTATTTGGGCAGCCGAACCTTGTGATGAGGTCCTCCAAGAATCTAATGATTAACTTGTGAGAAGCACTCCTGGTGGGGATAGCTTCAATCCACTTGGTAAAGAAATCTGTAGCAGTCAGGATCCACCTGTGCTATCCACTAGAGGCAGGGTGAATTTCTCCAATGAAATCTAGTCCCCACTGCTGGAAAGGCCCCGAAACCACCACCGGATTTAACGACAGAGACCTAAGCTATTGCTTTCCTACAAATTTTTTACATTTGATGCAGGCTCTAACCCTTTTGTAGACATCAGTGAACACGGTAGGCCAGTAGTACCCAACCCTGAGGATTTTGTGGGCTGTGGCTCTCCAGAAATGGTGCCCTCCACATAGGCCACTGTGAAATTCAGCCATGACTGTCTCGGCCTCTGGTGGACTCATGCATTTTAAAAGCACCCCCAGGGGGTCCTTCCAATATAAAACTTGATCGATCAAACAATATTTGACTGCTTTGAGCTTTAGATCTCTTGTTTTTCTTCTTTGCAGACCATCTGGAGGCCGCAGCTCCTGCAAAAAGTATATTACATCCTTATACCAAGGACATCGAGCCAATGGGGGCTCCCTTTGATGGTTTACGTCAGGCAATCGATCCTGCTGAATACCTGAGCATTCATTGATGAAACTTATCCCCAAATTTTGGTAGTTTGCTTCAGCCAACAGCTTGGCTAGACCTTGACCTTTGATCAATTTGGTGGGTCTTATTTCCAGGTCAAATTCCATAATTTTGGCTATCCATTTACTCCTTCTCCCGTCTATGTCAGGCTGAATAAGAATGTCTTTAACAGCAGCCAAGGGGACATAGGCGATGATTTTTGACTACAGAACATAGGTCCTAAAAGCTTTGAGAGCTTTTACAAGAGCATAGGCCTACTTCTCCATAGCGTCATACCTGACTTCAGCGTCTCTCAATGCTCGGCTGAAATAAGCAATAGGTTGTTCTAGCCTACTGTTGTTCATCTGTAATAGAATAGCAGCCACTGTGTCAAGTGAGGCAAAGGAGAAGATAAGGAAATCCTTTGAGTAGTCGGGACTGATAAGCATAGGAGCTTCAATCAGGGCCTTCTTGATTTGTTCATAGGAATGTCGCGATTGAGGGGTCCACCTTACTTCATTCTCTTTCTTCAACATGGTTTTTATAAGCTTTACCTCCTCAGCAAAGTTAGGCACAAACCTCCTCAGAAAATTAATTTTACCGAGGAAAGATTGGACCTCCTTCTTGGACCTCGGGATTGATAAGGCTTGTATCACCTCAACTCTCCTGGGGTCAATTCTGACTCCTTCTGCTGATACTATGTGGCCTAGTAACTTTCCTTCCTGCATGGAAAACAGAGATTTCTTGGGGTTTAATGAAATGCCAAACTTTCTGCATTTTAGGAAAACTTTCCTGATATGACAACAATGCTCTTTATCAGATTTTGAAAACACTGTGATGTCATCCAGATAAATGACCACGAATTTTTCCTTCTCCCTGATGAAAGCTATATCCATGGCATGCTGGAATGTCACCCCTGCATTCATTAATCCAAACGACATCTTGGCGTACATGAATGTGCCCCATGGAGTAGTGAACGTTGTCTTTTCCTTGTCCTCAGGCAGAACGGAGACTTGATTGTAGCCATAGAATCCATCAATCATGGACATCCTGGAAGCTCCTATCACCCTCTGTAGTATATGTTCCATCATCGGCAAGGGGTAGTTATCCTTTCGTGAGCTCCTGTTCAGGATTCTGAAGTCTACAAAGATTCGGATTTCTCCATTCTTTTTCCTTACTGGCACCAAGTTGGCCACCTAATCTGAATATCTCAGTGGTACTATGATCTGAGCTTGAAGCATCTTCTTCACTTCCCTCTCCATGATAGGCAGCAGCATAGGATTGATCTGTCTCAGCTTCTGCCTAAACGGCTTTGCATCTTCTTTTAATGGGATTTTATGCTCGATGATAGAAATTTCATATGTTTTGAGGTCTTCGTACGTCCAGGCGAAAACATCCGCAAATTCCCTCAAAAGTCCAATGTATTCAGACCTCTGCTCCTTTGTCAGACTTCTTGACAATTTGACATACTTGGTCTCACCCTCAGTCCCAATGTTGCACTGAATAGTACCAGCGTCCTCCTCTGAGACTTCTCCTTTTAATGATACATCATTTCCATCAAAAGTCTTTCCAAAGGAACTAGTCCTCTGGGAATATGGTTGCTGGGCAGCTNNNNATCTGAATTTGGGCAGCAAGGGTACTTTGAAATTGCTAGCCGATGTAGCTAAGGATCTTCCAAGGTGTTCTCCTCTCTTGGGATGAATGAAATGTTAAATGCTGAGAAGAAATTGTCAACTAGGTCCCACACCTCATTTCTGTAGCTTCTGAGTCGAAGATGCTTAGCCTGATAAGTGTTTCTGATCTGCTGGACCACCAACTCTGCATCACCGAACACTGCTACTTCTTGAATTCTCATTTCCCTCGTAGCCCTTAATCCTAGAACAAGAGCCTCATACTCTGCCACATTGTTGGTAGCCTCAAATTCTAATTTGTATGATAGAGATATGGTTTCCTGAACAGGTGACACAAAAACCACCCCAGCTCCAGTGCCTTCCCTGGAAGAGGCTCCATCAAAGAATAGTTTCCAGATGGGGGTGATGGAGGGAGGAAGTTTAGGGGAAATGGTGGGCTGCTTTCTGAGTTTGAGAGGAGGCTCGAGGGCATGGTTGAGTTGTAGTAAACTGGAGCCTAAATTAGTGTCCAAGGCAAATATGGGATGGTTGGTAGGGTTGGCTTCATCACTGATTATGTAGGCCAGTTGGGCTTCCCTGTACAGTCTTCTATGCTCCCCTCTGAGCACTGGGATGGTATCATACGTGAGGTCCATCTGCAAGGTTCCCCCCAGTCTTTTTATCCAAGATCTTGACAACAACATACCGAACTTGGGAGGAACATCGACCACTACAATATCCATTACCAGGCTTTTCATGGGCAGTTGAAACAAGGTCACGACTAGGTCTTTAATAAATCCGAGGCACTGAACTCTCCTGGAGTCAAAAGAATAGAGGTCGTGATAGGCTCAGGTGACTTCTAGTCCTAACTCTTCCATGACAGTTTTGGGCATGAGGTTGTGAGAAGCCCCTGAATCCATCAAGCAGTTGTGCAACACCTTATCATGTATGTTCAGGGATGTGTAAAAGGGAGGGGATGAATCATCTCTATCTTCTACCATGGGACCTAGGACAACTGCTGGATTTTCATCTTGGAGATTTATGGAGTCTGTGGGAAGGCATGAGGCCTCAGAATGTAAAAGCTCAGAGAAGCGTTTTTTAAATTCTTCATGTTTAATTAGCTCGGTGAGGGGCACTGGGATTCTGATCTTTTGAATCTCATGCTCAAAATTAAAAGAAGATGTAGGCTTTGGAATTTCTCTTATTTCAGGAACATGATTGTGGATAGTGGGAGAGAGGGGTTGAGCTTTCTTACCTCTGTGACTGTTAGCTACTGCATTAGCTGGCTTTTCTGTTCTAGTGGACTGCTCAGGAATATCAGGTGTTGTTGTCCTTTTGTCGGGCCTCAGGTTAGACCTTCCTCGGTCGCTGCTAACCTTGTCTCCCTTTCTCAATTCATTTAGCTGACTATCCATGAGAGACTCCTTGTAATCTGTTTGAGTGAGATGAGGAAAAGGAGGAGTGTCCTCTAAGCAGTGGATTTCAGGGTCAAGCTCATCTATTTCTCTTTCTTCCTCATCGACCACCAAGTTGTTCTGAAAAGGGACCTGAATTCTCTGGTCTTCTCTGTCTTTGTCTCTTTGTTCCCTTGGGAAGGCCCGTGGCCCATGGTTATCAGATCTCCTGAAACCTCTACCATTGACATTCTGTGGGTTTCTGTACATGGGTTTCCCTTCTAACTCCCACCTTTCCATCCTAGCAGAAAGTGACTTGAGTACCCTAGCTGTCTCATCTGCCTGAAGGGGTAGGGGAGAGGAACTGGATGAGGCAGCTTCAGGCCTCTGCCTGGATATGTTCCTAACAATAGCATGCCTGAGTCAGTCAACGACCAATATATTAGACTCAACTTCCACGGCTGCATCCTGCGTCTGAGCCAGAGTAGTGGCTCTTCTTTCCCTCAACAAGAGGCAGAAATCAGGATCAAAGGCGCTAGCATATGTAATCTTTGCAGAGGCTTCAGAGGGTTTTATCTCAGCAGGGATTTTGTTATACATTTTATTAAATATCTTGGAGAAATCGGAGACAGACTCTCCTTCCTTTCTCTTCAAAGACCCAAACTCTATCATGTAATACATGAAGTATTTCTTATCTCCCCACTGTCTTAAAAAGATATTATCTAAAGCTTCGATCCCATCTATAGATCCAGGAGGTAGGGCCTTAAACCATTTTCTAGCCTCTCCTTGGAGACTATGGACAAAAATCCTCATCCATATGTCTGCGTGCATGATGTTATTATCATTTGTGAAACTGTAAAAGGCTTCTAGGTGCTCTTCTACAGTTATGTCCCCCTCACCTGTAAACCTGGGAAACTGTTTGAGGTAACCATTTGCTAGGAGGGCGTTGAGAGGTTGCGGTAGCACAAGGGGAGCATACCTAGTAGCTATAATGGCCTCCATTCGGGTCAGAGGGGGATTAGCACCAGCCATAGGAATATTAGGTGGAGGAGATCTTGGAGGAGAAGGAGGGAAGGGACTGTTGAGAATGAGCCTCTAATGGGAGTGGGGAACAAGAGGGGATTTAAGGAGAAGGCTATCGAGCTCAACTCAACGGGTGCTCCTCTTTGTATAGGAGTGGTTAAGCTAGGCGTAGGGAAATATTCTGCAGTCCTGGGTCTACACCAGGGTATAGCTTCAGGGGAGAGGGGAGTGACAAGGTATTGACCCTCCAGTCCCAGACTAGGAGAGGGAAACTCGACAGGAACACTCCCAAAATTTAGGAAATGAGAAACTACAGAAATAGGCTTGTCGGGAAACTGAGAAGGAGAAAAAGGATCTCCCACAGAAGGATGTGGTGGATTACCTGGTTCAGTGATAGACGCTTCTCCTTCAGAGGCCTTTCCCCTTCTGAGCACTGCCTCTAGATCTGTTTCGAGCTTAGCTAGAGGTAGCTGTGGATGAGACCACGTATGCCTACCCTTGAAAGCCACAATTGACAGGGCAGGTCCGCCACAGTGGAGTCGCCAGGTGCATGTTAGCAATCTTGAAAGGCTCCGATAATCCAATGCACCTTTGGATTCAGAGGCTCAATGTCGTTCTACCCAGGGAAAATATTCAATTTTATCCCCGGCAATGGTGCCAGAAATGTTAGCATCGGAACTCACTCCTGGATTGCTTGCAGGAGTAGAGCCCGACACCCATCAGTTTAATGACACGATTTGTTTATAAAGGGGTGATCAAATGGGGATGAAGGCTCAAGGAGATATCATTCTAACTCGGGGGTTGGATCTGGTATGTAAAGAACAAAGGAAGTCTAGAATCCTAACTTCAGCCAACAGGTTGATTAAAAGATGAACAGGTGGAAGACTTAGTAAGAAAGGTGAACAAACAGCTCTGGGCAACAGGCTTACAACGGTTTGTAGGGGAAAAAATCTGAACGCAAGATCCTCCTGGTTTAGGGCTTCAAGAAACTGAAAAGAAGACTTGACTGGATCCTCCAATTCCAAGTCATTCAGTGTTAAGGAAATCACAGGAACCGATTAGAGACTCCGTAACTATTACAGTGATCCATTACAACATCATCCTATAATAGCTACAACTCGACTAGATCCTCCAATTCCGAGATGCTCTAACACAGTATAACAAATATGTAAAGAAACTGGCATTCATAAGGCAAGAAGTCTCATACGTCTATACATAACTAGAGCATCAATGCTTCATTAAAGCTTTATAACCGGGAGCTCTGCTCAACCATCGATACCTCACAAAATACAAAGACTGAGTTTATATACTCAGAGAAAAATGCCTAACAGAGGCGTGCCCAGTCGCCCAAGGCTTGGTGTCCCTTCAGTCAAAATCATACTGATATTCTTTGTCGGACACCACCTTAACTGCGCATGGCTCCCGCAGGGGGAGTAGTTGAATCAGTAAATGCCGAGTTAGCGTGCGCAGACCTCCTCTGGCTAGTCAAGGACTCGGCATGGATTTTCTGAAAGACTAGGTACACAGGACCCTCCCAAGAGGACTTCTTACCAGACCCTCCATACCTTGCAATTAATGATTGAGGGGAGGCCTCAACCACCCTCTCGCTTCTTCATTCATTCCTGGCAGGTATCGGGGTCTAGACCACGTCGAACTGAAGTCTGAAGAGCAAAGTGCCCCCCTTCGGAGATTTAGCTCAATGCTTCAGGGCCCAAGTAGCTGAATGAAAAATATAAGCGCCCCTTCCCCAGGCCTCCTTCTTTATGACCAGGTTCCAAAACCATGGGCCCAGCTCTGGGTGCTATCGGGAATTCGGGGTTCGGGGTTTCGGCACTTGTGACGTTGAAATGCGCATGTATCCAAGACTCGCGATTCCCCTAATCGCGACGCACCTTTGATCACGCTAGCCCTCCTGGATTAGCCCTGGATGACTATACCATGGTCTATGTGACCACTTATCATATGACCACAGCCATCTAGCTATCCATCGGGGTTTCAGGTTTTACGACGTCAATGTGCACACACCCTTTTAACTTGCGATTCTCTAATTCCCGATTCTCCGATGGGTCCCGGTCGTTGACCTATCAACGGCCCCTTCGCCTGTCACTAAAATATGCCACCTATCCTCCTGACAGTTGGTGTGACCCCACGCTCCTAGGCCTTATCGGGAATTCGCGTATCGTGATTTTCCAATGCACGAAACCTTTACTCCCGGGATATCCGATATCCCGATTCCCGACTCTTCCCAGGCGTATGACACCTGTCCTCCACGCTGACTCCTGTCGCGGATTTTCCCCGCTGCACTGATGGTTTCCACACGTCCTTGAAAACAGACAGTCCCAAATTCACCCGACGCTATTGTGGGTCCGGGCCTCAGTTTCGGTGTTTTGGCACGGTCGAAGTTCGAGGTTTCGCAATTTTCAAAGACGTAAAACCTTCACTTCATGAACTCCTGAATGATGAAACTCTGACGTGGCCAGACCTTGCGCCACGCGTCCTTCAGGATGAACGACTGTTATCCATTCTTGAACATGCTATGGGCGCTATCTAATGCGTTAGCCTTGGCGCAGCTTTGCTGATCGTGATTTACTGCTCACCGCTGATTTGATTCTTTGGATACATCTCAGACGTTGAAATTGGGGCACTCGCTCGCTTGACCTGGGCCCGAAATGGATCTCTTTATGTGCTACGCTTGGGCACTTATCGCAATCCCGCAAACCTATGTACCTTTGTGCCTTGATACCACAATTGTTACTAACACAATGAACCAACTATATTTATGTGCTTAATGAATGACATATTCATAAATTAAATGGATAAGTTTGTCATTGTGTTCTTGGATAACATGCTTATTTATTCCAAGTCCGAGGAAGAGCATGAACATCACTTGAAGTTGGTGTTGCAAGTGATGAGGGAACAACAACTTTATTTCAAGCTTAGTAAGTGTTCCTTTTACCAAGAACAAATCCATTATTTGGGGAATATTGTTTTAGAACAAGGTATAGCAGTAGATCTAGAAAATATTGAAGCCATTAGAGGATGGCCAACACCCAAGAATGTTTCAAAAATCATATATTTTATGGGATTAGCCAGATACTACAGGAGGTTTATAGTGGGGTTCTCTAAGCTTGCTCATCCCATAACTTCTTTAAAAAAGAAGGGAATCAATTTTGAATGGACAACATAGTGTGAATATAATTCTAATTTGTTAAAGGAATTTTAAATATTGTTGACCCAAATGAGAATGTTGCGGTATGTACAATGCATGCAATAAAGGACTTGATGGAGTCCTCACTCAAAATGGACATGTCATTGGTTATGAGTCCAGAAAACTCAAAGAACATAAGAGGAATTATGCCACACATTATTTGGAGCGTGTTTCCATAGTTCATTCATTGAATATGTGGAGGCATTATCTCATGGGAAAAATATTTGAATTAAGGAAAGACCATAG
>JASDQU010247046.1:965-16596 GCA_032191745.1 Picea mariana
AGGCTTTACCACTGCTAAAAAAAACATCATAGCCTCTGTCCTCCAATATTGCGACTAAGACCAAGTTTTTCTTCAGACTTGGAACATGCATAACATTTTTCAATTGAAATGGTTTACCTGACTCCCTCTGAAAGGTAATGGTACCAATACTAGTTGCATTGTATCGTCCATCGTCGCCCATCTCTATATGCATTCTGAGATATTTCTCCTCCAAGTCAATGAAAGACTCTCTATCTCCCATCATGTGGAAGGAAGCGCCACTATCCAAATACCACACTGATCCCGATGCACTTAATGCCATGCATGTGATCAAAGCGAAGTCAAGCTCAAATTGTGAGACAAGAGCCTCACCAGTTGCAGCTCCAGCAACCGTCTTGCTCTTCTTCTTCTACGGACAGTTAGTAGTGAGATGCCCACGTTCGTGACAGTGAAAACACTTCACTTTGGACAAATCCAGCTTCTTGACTTTAGACTCGGATTTTGATTGGAATTTATTCCCTTTCCCTTTCCTTTCCTTGGCATTCAAAGCACAATCCTCTTCATCATCACGTTTTGATGAAGATCCATCTCTAGTGTTCCGCCTAAACTCCTCTTGCACTAGATCTGACCACAGTCGTTCCCAATCTGGAAATTTTTCCCTTCCATTGACAGAGTCTTGATAACTATGCCAACTCTTAGGAATCCCTAGGAGCACCAAGCTCACCAAATCATCAGCATCGACCGTTATTCCCACACTTCCAAGCTCATCCTGACATTGGACAAACTTCATGAGATATTTTGGAATGGTGTCGCCTTTCTCCATCTTGATCTTCCTGAGTTTNACTTTCGACTCAGATTTTGATTGGGATTTCTTCCATTTCCCTTTCCTTGCCTTTGCAGTCAAAGAACAATCCTCTTCATCATCACACTTTGATGAAGATCCATATCTGGTGTTCTGCCTAAACTCCTCTTTCACTAGATCCGACCATAGTCATTCCCAATTCAACAAGTTTTCCCTTTCATTGACAGAGTCTTGATAACTGTGCCAACTCTTGGGAAGTCCAAGGATCCCCAAGCTCACCAAATCATCAGCAATGACTATTATTCCCACACTTCCAAGCTCATCCTGACATTGGAAAAACTTCGTGAGATATTTTGGAATGGTGTCACCTTTCTCCATTTTGATCTTCCTGAGTTTATCTTTGAGTGCTAATTTCCTATGGTCATTTCTATTTTGGAACAGATCTGTCAAAACCTTCCACGTTGCATGTGGTGTGGTTTTCCCATGGAGACTTGAGACAATGTGATCTCATACTCCCTCCAATAGAATCCTCCTTGCCTTTGCCACTTTCTTTTTCCATGCATCAATATTTGCACTGTCTGTCACATCCAACTTAGGAACATTTGCGTCAATGTAACCCTTCAAGCCATTGTCTTCAAGCACTGCCTCCATCCTGTCCTTCCAAGCAATGTAGTTAGAGCTTCCCTCGAGTGCATACTCCAACCTCAAGCCATTGAAAGACATTTTGATATTGAATCAAGTGTCGCACCAAGAAAATCTTGCAAATTCGAATGTTATCCAACCCAAAACTCAACTCCTTCTTTTCCTCTTGCCCTGGGAAGTTCGTACCCCACTAGAGAGCAACCTGAGGGAAGTTCTCACCCTACCTTTGTGTAGCCTATGAAATTGCTTGGGAAGTTCACACCCTACTCCACTGTAGGGTGAGGGAAGTTCGCACCCTGCTAGTACATTTGCCTGCAAACTTGCCTGTGAAGTTTGTAGTGTACTCCACTGTAAGGTGAGGGGAGTTCGCACCCTGCTAGTGTATTTTCCTGCGAAAATGCCAATGAAGTTTGCACCCTACCTTTGTCTAGGGTGTGCGAATTACTATTCCTGAAAACGAGTGTAGTATTTAGTACTAGAGTTCGCATCCTACTAGAGATGAGACCTGCAAGAACACAATTTTTTTCACACCTCACTTTCGTAGCTCTGTGGCCTCCGTGCCTCTGATACCATGTAGAAATTATGATACCCAAATGACTATTCATGCGATTCTCCTGATCTAACAATTTTCTCTACTTGTTCAATACAGAATCACTTCTACTATTATTATTGCGGAAGTAATTAAACCAACATCACAACCATGAGCACAAAGTGAAATATCAATAACACACAACACATAATGTTTTACCAGGAAAGCGTAAAGCTAAAAACCCCACTATCATATATTATGTATATCATGAATCATGAAACAATCTCATACAAAACTCTAATCCAAGAGCTCTCAGTACAATACAATCGTATCACACTGTCATACACAAATTAGCAAATACATGTGCCAATTTCTGTGTCCAGACAGCCTGCCTCCTTTGCACAAAATCTGCAATCCAAATTCTCACAATGATACTCGCGATAATAAATTGCTTAGTTTGCACATACTCATAAGCATATCCAATGCATATGTGAACAAATCACAACTGATAGACAACTGTCCCTTTCACCTGTTATCTCAATTGGTGTCCATTGGATTGACATGCATGTAGTTAACCGTGGCAAGTCTTCAGTTGCATGCGAGCTAACTGATTGTGAATTAATGAATAATTAATTCACTGAAATCGCACTAATACAACTAATCTTAACTCACTTAAGTACACTTGTAATTCTGTTACAATTCCAAATCACTCAGTTATGAATGAGATAATAGATTAATATTTATTGTCTAATTTATTTAAGGGAAAAGTAGATTAGACACATGTTTCTTGTTGACTTTTCAACAGTAAGGGCCATGCCACATGTGATTGAATTTTCCAGCTCCTAAGTTTTCACGATCCTGGTCATATATCGGGACCAAGTCACCTTCAAAAAACACACGAGGCCTAATGGTTTTATCATATTGATCTCTGAAACATTTTTTATGAGTTTCATTAGCTAGGGTGGAATCATGATGAGTTTCATCTAAATGTGTCAAATGTAAAAGTATTTCTTCATCGACTGAGGTATTAGGAATAAATTCGACGACTAGTTTCAAATATGGTATTTTTCATTCAATCAACAACACGACTTCTAAACCATAAACCAACTGAAATGGTGTAAAACCCATAGTTGTTTTAACCGAAGTTCGATATGCCCATAACGCTGAAAGAAACATCGTATTCCAATTCGATTTGTGAATCCCTATCATCCTAGGAAGCATAGTCGAAAATACTTTGTTGGTGGCTTTGACTTGGCCATTGGCTCCGACATCATATAATTGTGAAAATGAAATCCATGATCAGTAAAAATGGCCCGAGGCACACCAAATCGAGTAATAATGTGATTAAAAATGAAAAGAGTTGTATTTTTCTCGATATTGTTATATGTGGGCATCGCCTTGGCCCATTTAGTAAAATAGTCTACAATGACAATAATGTACCCATGCCCCCTGACCGAGTGAGGGTTACATGTCATGAAATTAATTCTCCTTTTTGCAAATGGACCAACATAAACTACAAGATGAAGAGGAGCATGATGGGCACACAACTTACAATCGTATATTTGACATGCATGACTCTTTTAGACCTCAAGGATGCAATCATTAAATAATGATGGAAAAACATATCCATCTTTTAGAATTTTTTGGGTGTTAGCATATGTGGACATATTATCACCACATGCTCCAGCATGGAATTCATTAAGGGATCTCTTGGCTTCATTGTATGTTAAACACTATTGAAAAATAGAGTCAACACCGCGATAAAAAAGTGTATCGCCAATAATGATGTATTGGCGAGCTTGGTATCGAATAAGATGACGTTTAGTACTAGAGAGATCAAGATGAAAGGTATGGGTTTGGAGATATATGATGATATCTTCTTACCATGGATCGAAACAATTGATTAGAAAAAGATATTCATCAAGAATCAATTCTTCTGTCAAACTCTTAGATTTATATGAGGGAAGGTCACAAATTATCTCAGCGAAGACCAAAGATTTCTTAGATTTGGATTTTTTGAATTCCAAATCAAACACTTGTTGGATGAAAATTCGTTTTGAGTATTCCCCCCCCAACACTTGTCTAGTCAATATATGTTTCATGGGGTTACAATCATAAATAATGGTGGTTTTTCACAGTAAGATGTAGTGATGAAAGCATTGTACATATTGAACACAGCCAATGCCAATTTCTCCACATGTGAATATTTGATTTTAGTAGGATACATACTCTTAATAAAATAGTAGACCACATGTTCATCATGTGAATCATCCTCTTGTACCAACACCATAGAAACGATACTGTCAGAAGCAACAAGGTATAAAACATAATCTCGACTATAGTATGGGGTATGTAACAATGGCGTATGAGTCAATACATGCTTTATTGTTGATTTTTCAATAGACAAGGTTAAGCATGAAGTGCATTCCATTTTTATCCTTTTACTTAAACCATAACCAATTATGTTGCAGCAACCAAGATCACAAGAAGAAACACCATGCAAACGAACACAAGAAGTATCTTGGGAAACCCTTCTCAACAAGGGGAGAAAACCCAGCAAAATCCTTTTCTATATTATTCAAGAGAATGACCTTCACCACCAAGGAAAACTAGCACATAAGAGGGTGATTTCAAACCCTAGAAGACTAGCTCCCAAGAGAGGTGTGCACTTTTCCCAAGAAGATGTACTTGCTGAAATTTCCAAAAATGCACAAAAGATATGATTCCTCAATGGGGAATTTACCTTTAGTTATATTAGACTTGACCTGTAAACAGAAGTGTCTATTGGCACAACAGGGTCGACCATTTTCATAATACAATTAATATTAACCATATTAATTATCTTTTGCATTAATTATCAATTACATTAAGGTGGGGCCAACCTGTGCCCTTTTCATTACAATAAGGGTTACAAGCAGGTCCGACTCTTGAAAAATATAGAAAGGGATCTCATACACCCACTAGTTCTCAGCCACTAGGGGCACATACATAGGGATGTCCATATCTTTGACTCATTACATTACACATTAGAACCACTCTCACTAGTGCTCAGCCACTAGGATCGCGTTCACATGTGCGTGTCCACAGACATGTCCACTCAATAGATCTTCTTTCCCATTGCATTACACATGAGAGTCATCTGGATTTCATCATCAAATCTCTGCTCAAAGGAGGCTAATACATCATATTCATCTCTGTCTCATGACGATGCACCCAACTCTTTGGGAAGTCACACGTTCACCTTGTGCTCAGCCACATGCACGTCCAACTCTGCAAATCTCCTTTCTCACTGCGTTACAAAGGAGAATCATCTAGAGTTCTTATAGACTCTCTGTAAGGAGGAGGCCATATCTATGTTCTAGATATGTCTCATATAGGAACCACACACCCCTCAAGGGTCTCTCTCTCAGGTTTGTGTCCTGGATAATGTCTCACGTAGCTGCAATCATCAACACTCCCTCTCAACTAGGGAGGAATTCTCCACCACGCCAAGTCTCTCACGAAAATACTCAAACTTTGTCTTGGCAAGTGGTTTGGTGAAGATATCTATGATCTATTCATGAGTAGGAAGATAATGAACATGTATTGTCTTCCTCTACACCATGTCTCTGATATAGTGATACTTTATATCAATGTTTTTTGATCTATCGTAAAACACAGGGTTCTTAGAGAGATTTACATAGCTCTGGTTATCAAAATGAATAGTAGTAGGATCCATCTCATGATCGAATAGGTCAGTCAGAAGTTTGTGAAGCCACAATGCTTCACGGACTTCTAAACTCAATGCAATGTACTTTGCCTCTGTGGTGCTCAATGCCATAGAGCTTTGTTTTCTGATACACCAGGAAACCATGGCAGATCCTAAAGTGAAGCAACAACCGGAGGTGATTTTTCTATCCATTGCGCTTCCTACCCAATCTACATCGACATATCCTTTTAGGATCAAGTCTACACTGGAGGCATATCTTAGGCCATAACCAATTGTGCCTCGTAAGTATCTCAATATATGTTTTGCAGCTATCCAATGTGTCTGTCTTTGTTAGCTCATAAAGTGGCTAAGCACATTTACTGCATAGCAAATGTCCAGTCTGGTGTTAACCAGATACATTAGTGATCCAATCAGCTATCAATATAAGTTTAGATCTACATCTCCTGAATTAGTATCACTCATCTTCTTCAACTCCATTACCATTGGAGTGGGCATGGATTTTCATTCTGTCATGCCGAAAATTTTCAGTATCTCCACAATATATTTTCCTTGAATCATGAAGATATCATCTATATTTTTCCATACTTGTAGTCCCAAGAAGTAATGCCTCAACACCAAGTCCTTCATTTCAAAATTAGCAGTCAATGCTTGTTTTCATTCAACAATGAGTCTCTATTTACCAGTGAGGAAAAGGTCGTCCACATATAGGACCAAAATCAAACACTCATTCCCATCAATGTGATAATATAAGTTTGGATCAACAACACTTTTGTTGAATCCCAAGCTCATCATAAATCCATCCATTTTATCGTACCAAGCACATGGTGCTTGTTTTAGACAATATAGGTATTTCTTTAACCTGCATACATGGTATCTTTCGTTGTGTACAACAAATCCTTCTGGCTACTCGATATAAACTTCTTCCTCAATTTCACCATTGAGAAACGTTGTCTTTACATCCATCTGGTGTAGCTTCCAACCCATGGAAGTAGCTAGTGCAATGATAGAACGGATGGAGGTGTATCGGGATACTGGAGAAAAAGTACTGTCATAGTCAATTCCCTCTACTTGTGAGAACCCTCTGGCCACAAATATTTCTTTGTATTTTTCGATACTTCCATTAGATGCATGCTTGATTTTATAAATCCATTTGGAAGTCACTACAGACATTCCCTCTAGTCTTGGAAAAACATCACATACATCATTTTTCAATATAGATTGGTATTCTTCATGTCATGGAATCTTTCCATACTTATTCACCTGAAGATTATCCATGACAATATGGCTCTGAGTCAATGATGTGGGTCATGGTTGAAAGGTATCTTGAGAATATCTTTGGTCTCTTGCTTTCTTTGGTTGTTCCTTGAGGATATTTAAGCCCTTATGCTTCTTGTAGAGTTTTTCATTCCCAAGCATGCCTTTTATGTCCAACTAGAATAATATTTTTGTTCCTCTGAACTGTTGAAGGGGGAGAAGGTATTGTCTCTTTGTCTATTTCCATCTGAGATTCTCTAAATATTTGGAAAGCTACTTTTATTCAAAGGTAACATCTCTTCTTACTTTAATTTGTCTCTAATTAGGAATGTAGTTTCGATACTCTTTTGAGAATTCACTATATCCTACAAATGTGCCCTTTCTTCCTGAAGGTTCTAGATTGGATCTCTTCTCTTTGGGTACATAAAAATATACTGGACATCCAAATATTCTAAAGTGTCCAATATCAGGATTCATTCCGGTGAAGGCTTCTTCTAGAGTAATGTTCTTCAGGATCTGATGAGGAATTTTGTTTTAAACATACACTATTGTCATACATGCTTCTTCCCATAGTTTCATCGGTAGACTCTGATCATGTATCATTTCTTTGATTGCCTCAATTATAGTTATGTTTTTCCTTTCAAAAAACCCATTTTTTTGAGGTTTGTAAGGAACTGTGAACTTCCTCTTGATCCCTACTTCAATACATAAACTACTGAATTATTTTTAAGTGTATTCTCCTCCATTATCTAATCTTAATATTTTGATTTTTCTTCTGTTCTAGTTCTCATCCTGAGCTTTGAATTCTTTACATTTTTCAAGGACTCCATCCTTATTCTTTAGAAATTAAATCCAATTTTTCTAGGAGTGATCATCTATGAAGAGTACATAGTACAAGTACCCATTCAGAGATGCAACAATCATTGGCCCACATACATTTGAATGTATCAAGTCCAAGATTTCCTTGGATCTATTGTCACTTCTTGAGAAGGATCCTTTAACATTTTGGCTAAGGGAACAGCCTTTGCAAACACATTTGTGATGAATATGTATTTCTAGTAGACCTATTACAATTTTCCCTAGAGATGCGAGATCTCTATAATGAATGTGAGAAATTCTTCTATGCCATAGCTCACTCAAGTTGATAGTGTCATGTAGTAAATCTTGGACTAGTTTGATGGTTAATCTGTACAAGTTATTTTCTCAGACACCAATTACTTTGGTATAACTTATATGAGAGTCTTTGTGCCATGCAAGAACTCTTCCTTCTCAGAAAGTAATCTTGTAGCCTTTGTCTTCCAAAGCATAAATAGAGACAAGGTTCCTCTTCATTCCAGGTACATATAGTACTTACTTTAATTGAAGTTGCATATCTAAATCTAGTTGGAAGGTAGAATTTCCAACTCCTCTTACATTACATCCAACATCATCTTCAAGGACAACATGTAGATGTGTCTCTTTCTCAGCGAAATGTGTTAGGTGATCTCTAAGAATGGTCATGTGCCTGGAGGCACCACTATCAATTAACAAAGTATTATCATTGGTAGGTACCATACCTAAGAGTGTTGAGATGTTGATATCTTCATTTCTTTGAGGTCTTGTCTTCCTGGAACTGAGTTTGCTTGAGCCATCAGACTTGCCTGCCATCACGATTTTTCTCATTTTTGGATTCTTCACAAACCCTTGTCAACTAGGATAGAAAACCTAACGGCTAGGCTAGGATAGCACTTTTAGGTTTAGGCTGGTTGGTCTTATGACTTACAATAAGAAGCCTTTGAAGGATATGATATCCCTGGTAAGCTAAATAGATCTTTCAAGGAGTTGCAAAAACACAATTCTGAAATTTTATGCAGAAATTAGCGAAACCCTAGAAACCCTAGGGCCAAAAAGTAAGAATGCTTGGAATTGGAATTTGAGACTTGTTGGAGGTGCAGTGAAGGAGGTCGTACACACCTATGCCCTTTTTAGCCCCAAATTCCAAGTACCAAGGGCTGAAAACCCTCAGAAGAGTAGGTTGTATGGATTTTCTGGGAACCCTAGGATGGTCGTACGGTTTCTGCAAAAGAGAGAGAGGATGGTTGAAAGTTGTTTGTGCAAGGGGTTATTCAAGACCTATGATATGATACCATGTTGATTTTTCAATAGACAATGTTAAGAATGAAGTTCATTCCATTTTTATCCTTTTACTTAAACCATAACCAATTATGTTGTAGCAACCAAGATCACATGAAGAAATACCATGCACAAGAACACAAGAAGTATCCTAGGAAACCCTTCTCAACAAGGGGAGAAAACCCAAGCAAATCATTTTCTATAATATTCAAGAGAAAGACCATCCACCAAGAAAATCTATTACACAAGCGGGTTCTTGCAAACCCTAGTATACTAGCGCCCAAGAGAGGTGTGCACTTTTCCCAAGAAGATGTACTTGCTGAAATTTCCAAAAACACACAAAAGACATGATTCCTCAATGGGGAATTTACCTTTACTTATATTATACTTGATCTGTCAACAAAATTTTCTATTGGCACAACAAGGTTGACCTCTCTATCTCATAATATAATTAATATTAACCAGATTAATTATCTTTTACATTAATTATCAATTACATTAAGGTGGGGCTGACTTGTACCCTTTTCATTAAAATTAGGGTTACAGGCAGGTCTGACTATTGAAAAATATATCAAGGAATATCATACACCCCCTAGTGCTCAGCCACTAGGGGCACATCCATAGGGATGTCCATATCTCTGGCTCACTGCGTTACATAGAAGAATCACTCTCACTAGTGCTCAGCCACTAAGATCATGTTCACATGTGCTCATCGATAGGAACATCCACTCAACAGATCTTCTTTCCCACTGCATTACATGGGAGAGTCATTCAGATTTCATCATCAACTCTTTTCTCAGAGGAGGCTAATACATCATCTTCATCTCTGTCTCATGACGATGCACCCAACTCTTTGGTAATTCACACATTCACCTTGTGCTCAGTCATAGACACGTCCAACTCTGCATATCTCCTTTCTCACTGCATTACATAGGAGAATCATCTGGAGTTCTTATCAACTCTCTGTAAGGAGGAGGCCATCTCTATGTTCCAGCTCTGTCTCATATAGGAACCACACTCCCCTATCATGGGCTCTCTCTTAGGTTTGTGTCCTGGAGAATGTCTCACGTAGCTGCAATCATCAATATTTAGAGCATCAAATGTTGTTTGAGAAGTGTCATCCCAAACAAAGGGAAACCCTTTCTTAAGAAGTCGGATAAAACCCTTGGTTAGTTCTGCATATTTAGGAACAAATCAACGTAAAAAAAAAATCTTCCCTTGCAAACTTTGGAGTTGGTGGAGAGTGGAAGGAGGAGGTAAGTTCAAAATGGCCTCAGTATTCAAGGGATCAACACAAATCCCTTGCTCGAACACGATAAAACCAAGGAGACATCTTGACTCCACAAAAAATACACATTTATGTGGATTTATGCGAATATTGTAAAAGAGACATATAAGAAAAATAACTAAAAGATGTGCAGGATGATCCTGATGCTGCATGGAATGTGCAGGTAAGTCATCAAGAAAGGGTTGTACAATATGATTAATATCGTGAAAAATGTAAGACATATCCCGATGAAAAGTTGCACCGACATTTTTGAGTGCAAAAGGTAGTTTTTTTATAGGCAAAGGTACCCCAAGGAAAAATGAAAGCGATTTTGTGTTGATTCGATGGTAGTATGCTAATTTGATTATAGTTGGATAAACCATCCATAAATGAGAAAATTTCACTGCCAGCAAAATCATCAATGATCTAGTCGATGAAAGGGGTTGGGTGGTTATATTTAGGACAAGCCCTATTGATATTCCTATAATCAATACATATGTGGATCATACCTTGTTTCTTAGTGACAGGAGCAATATTGGAAACCCAATCAGTAAGAGGTACATGATAAATAAAACCTGCTTTAAGAAGTTTTTCAACTTCCATTTTAATAGCAACAATTTTTAGTGGATGAACGGGGCAGATATTTTTCCGAACATGCTTGGCTTCAGGTTTAGTCTTAATTTCATGAATAACAATATTTAGGTCAATTCCAGTAATTTATTCATAATACCAAGAAAAGTTATCGCAAAATTCTTTAAAAAGGGTTGTTTAAATTTGTATTTCATCAAGAGAACAAGAGGAACCTATAGGAATGTTTTCCATGATTCTAGGTTTGACCGAGATATCTATTGGTATAGTAGCGAATATGTTTCCAAAATTCCCCTAAGATAAAACATTATGATGGGAATTTGTAGGTATCCCAGGTGAAACATGAGTGTTAGGATGAGTCTCAATAGTCTAAGGCTTGAGGAATAAAGACGAACGATGATGATTATCATCCCAAGGCGTTTCTTCCAAATACATGACCTCTATAATACTCTCAGCGGTTGGGAAACTATTGCCAAAAGGATCAGGAGATTCCATACAAATAATCCAAGAAAAGCGAGAGTACTCATGTAAAACATGACTCATGGGGTCACTAGTGTTAGAAGAAACCACAGAGGCAGACTTGATTGATTCATAAGCAATTTCAATTGGACTAAGAGGCATTCTATCGTCGTAATTGTCATATTTAGATGGACTGGGTACTACCCAAGGATCATATAAAGCGATTTCTACTTTTGTTTTATTCAGGAAAAAGTGTGTATGTGATCTTTACAGATGTTTCAAATTTCTATCTAACATATGATTAGCTAAAACATCTATCAATGTATTTAGACTTCTTGGAATATGTTGAAATTCTAAATAATCAAATTCTCTTTCCAAGTGGTGAACCCTTAAATATACACGTAAAATAGTAGGAATTCAGATATAAAAAAAGTTACTTAATTGTAGTACCACGAGTTGAGATTCAAGTCATACAAGTAAGTGGAAAATACCAAGTGAAATTCCTTTGGTTAATAGTTCAATGATTGCACTATATTCTGCAATATTATTAGTTGCATGTCCAAGGCATATACCGTGTAGACTTATCAACTCATCAGTGGGAGTGTAGATTTCCCATGCGATAGATGCAAGGTTCTAGGTATTGTGGATATTACCATCAACAAAGCCAACATGTAGAGGGGATGCCGACATCTACAAATCAAGCACAATGCAAGATAAGCAGTAGGGAGAAATCGATGAAAAAGGCAACAAAAACACACTAAAGTATGTTACAATATTTACAAAGCACTTATGTAGAATAACTCTAAGCATAACACTTTTTAAGGTAAATACCATTTCTAGGTTCACCCAAAGAAACTCCATCATAATCTACAAGCTCATATGCCCTTTTTTTTTAACACGCATTTAACAATATAAGGGCCATGCCACATGTGATTGAATTTTCCAACTCCTAAGTTTTCACGATCCTGGTCATATATCAGGACCAAGTCACCTTCAAAAAACACACGAGGCCTAACAGTTTTATCATATTGATCTTTGACACATTTTGTATGAGTTTCATTAGCTAGGGTGGCATCATGATGAGTTTCATCTAAATGTGTCAAATGTAAAAGGAATTATTCCTTGAAAGAGGTATTAGGAAGCAATTCGACGACTAGTTTCAAATATGGTATTTTTCATTCAATCGGCAACATGACTTCTAAACCATACACAATTTGAAATGGTGTAAAACTCGTAGTTTCTTTAACCGAAGTTTAATATGACCATAATGCTGAAAAACACATTGTATTCCAATTCCATTTGTGAATCCCTATCATCCTATGAAGCATAGTCGAAAATACTTTGTTGGTGGCTTCCACTTGGCCATTGGCTCTGACATCATATAATTGTGAAAATGAGTTCCATGATCAGTGAAAATGGCCTGAGGCACACCGAATCAAGTAATAATGTGATTAAAAATGAAAAGAGCTATAGTTTTCCTGGTATTGTTATATGTGGGCATCGCCTTGGTCCATTTAGTAAAATAGTCTACAGTGATAATAATGTACCCATTCCCCCCGACTGAGTGAGGGTTACATGTCATGAAATTAATTCTTTGTTTTGCAAATGGACCAACATAAACTATAGGATGAAGAGGAGTAGGAGGGGCATGTAACTTACTATCATATATCTGACATGCATGACACTTTTAGACTTCAAGGATGCAATCTTTAAATAACAATGGCCAAAAATATCCATCCCGTAGAACTTTTTGGGTTGTGGCATACGTGGACATATTATCACCACATGCTCCAACATGGAATTCATTAAGGGCTCTCTTGGCTTCATCGTATGTTAAACACTATTGAAAATAGAGTCGACACCACAATAATAAAGTGTATCGCCAATAATGATGTATTGGCAACCTTGGTATCAAATATGACAACGTTTAGTACTAGAGAGATCAAGCCAAAAGGTATGGGTTTGGAGATATATGATGATATATTCGCACCATGGATCAAAACAATTGATCATAAAAATAGATTCATCAAGAATCGATTCTTCTGTCAAACTCTTAGTTTTATATGAGGGAAGGTCACAAATTATCTCAACGAAGACCAAAGATTTCTTAGATTTGGATTTTTCAAATTCCAAATCAAACTCTTGTAGGATGACAATCCATTTTGAGTATTTCCCCCCCAACACTTATCTAGTCAAGATATGTTGCATGGGGTTACAATCAGAAGTAATGGTGGTTTTGCACAGTATGATGTAGTGACGAAAGCGTTCTACATCTTGAACACAACCAATGCCAATTTCTCCACATGTGAATATTTGATTTCATCATGAAACATACTCTTAATCAAATATTAGACCACATTTTCATCATGTGAATCATCCTCTTGCACCAACACCATAGAAACAATACTGTCAGAAGCAACAAGGTATAAAAAATAATCTTGACTATAGTCCGGGGGATGTAACAATGGCGTATGAGTCAATGCATTCTTTAGTGTTGATTTTTCAATAGACAAGGTTAAGAATGAATTTCATTCCATTTTTATCCTTTTACTTAAACCATAACCAATTATGTTGCAGTAACCAAGATCACAAGAAGAAACACCATGCACAAGAACACAAGAAGTATCCCGGGAAACCCTTCTCAACAAGGGGAGAAAACCCAACCAAATCCTTTTCTATATTATTCAAGAGAAATAAATTCACCACCAAGAAAACCTAGAACACAATATGGTGCTTTCAAACTCTAGAAGACTAGCTCCCAAGAGAGGTGCACACTTTTCCCAAGAAGATGTACTTGCTGAAATTTCCAAAAACACACAAAAGATATGATTCTTGAATGGGGAATTTACCTTTACTTATATTAGAATTGACCTATAAACATAAGTGTCTATTGGCACAACATGGTCAACCTCTCTATATCATAATATAATTAATATTAATGAGATTAATTATCTTTTACATTAATTATCAATTACATTAAGGTGGGGTCGACCTTTACCCTTTTCATTACAATTAGGGTTACAGGCAGGTTTGACTCTTGAACAATATAGAAAGGGATCTCATACACCCACTAGTGTTCAACCACTAGGGGAACATCCATAGGGATGTCCATATCTTTGGATCACTGCATTACACATTAGAACCACTCTCACTAGTGCTCAACCACTAGGATCACGTTCACATGTGCTCATCCACAGGCACATCCACTCAATAGATCTTCTTTCCCACTGCATTACACATGAGAGTGATCTGGAATTCATCATCAAATATCTACTCAGAGGAGGCTAATACATCATCTTCATCTCTGTCTCATGACAATGCACCCAACTCTTTGGGAAATCACACATTCACCTTGCTCAGCCACAGGAACTTCCAACTCTGCAGGTCTCCTTTCTCACTGTGTTACAAAGGAGAATCATATGGAGTTATTCTTGACTCTCTGTAAGGAGGAGGCCATATCTACATTCCATCTCTATCTCATATAGGAACCACACACCCCTCTCAGGGGCTCTCTCTTAGGTTTTTGTTCTGGAGAATGTCACATGTAGCTGCAGTCATCAACACTCCCTCTTAGCTAGGGAGGAATTCTCCACCAGGCCAAGTCTCTCACAGAAATACTCAAACGTTTTATTGGCAAGTGGTTTGGTGAAGATATCTGTGATCTATTCATGAGTAGGAAGATAATGCACATCTTTTGTCTTCCTCCACACCATGTCTCTGATATAGTGATACTTTATATCAATGTGTTTCGATCTATCATGAAACACAAGATTCTCAGAGAGATTTACACAGCTCTGGTTATCACAATGAATAGTAGTAGGATCCATCTCACGATCGAATAAGTCAGTCATATGTTTTTGAAGCCGCACTACTTCATGAAATTCTACACTCAAGGCAATGTACTCTACCTTTGTGGTGCTCAATGCTATAGAGCTTTGTTTTCTGATACACCGAGAAACCATGGCAGATCCTAAAGTGAAGAAACAGCTGGAGGTGATTTTTCTATACACTGTGCTTCCTTCCCAATTTGCATCGACATATCCTTGTAGGCTCAAGTTTAAACTAGAGGCATATCTTAGGCCATAACCAATTGTGCCTCATAATTATCTCAATACATGTTTTGCAGCTATCCAATGTGTCTGTCTCAGTTGGCTTATAAACTGGCTAAGCACATTTACTGCATAGAAAATGTTTGGTCTGGTGTTAACCAGATAAATCAATGATCCAATCAACTGTCATTATAAGTGTGGATCTACATCTCCTGAATCAATATCACTCATCTTATTCAAA
>JASDQU010247046.1:16696-27173 GCA_032191745.1 Picea mariana
TCATACATGCTTCTTCCCATAGTGTCATTGGTAGACTCTGATCATGTATCATTGCTTTGGTTGCCTCAATGATAGTTCTGTTTTTCCTTTCAACAACCCCATTTTGTTGAGAGTTGTAAAGAACTTTTAAATCCCTCTTGATCCTTTCTTCAATACAGAAACTGTTGAATTATTTTGAAGTGTATTCTCCTCCATTATCTGATCTTAATATTTTGATTTTTCTTCTGGTCTGGTTCTCAACCTGATCTTGGAATTCTTGAAATTTTGCAAGGACTCCATCCTTGTTCTTTAGAAATTAAATCCAAGTTTTTCGGGAGTGATCATCTATGAAGATTACATAGTACAACTACCCATTCAGAGATGCAATAGTCATTGGCCCACCTACATTTAAATGTATCAAGTCCAATATTTCCTTGGATCTATTGTCACTTCTTGAGAAGGATCCTTTAACATTTTTTCCAAGGGAACAACCTTTGAAAACACATTTTTGATAAATTTGTATTTCTGGTAGACCTATTACCATTTTCCCTAGAGATGTGATAGCTCTATAATGAATGTGAGAAAGTCTTTTATGCCATAGCTCACTTAAGTTGATAGTTTCATGTAGTAAATCTTGGACTAGTTTGATGGTTAATCTATACAAGTTGTTTTCTCGGACACCAATTACTTTGGCAGAACTTATATGAGAGTCTTTGTGCCATGCAATAACTCTTACTTCTGAGAAAGTAATCGTGTAGCCTTTGTCTTCCAAAGTAGAAATAGAGACAAAATTCTTCTTCATTCCGGGTACATATAGTACTTCCTTTAATTGAAGCTGCATATCTAAATGTAGTTGGAAGGTAGAAGTTCCAACTTCTCTTACATTATATCTGACATCATCTCCAAGGACAACATGTAGATGTGTCTCTTTCTCAGTGAAATGTGTTAGGTGATCTCTAAGAATGGTCATGTGCCTGGAGACACCACTATCAATTGACCAAGTATTATCATTGGTAGGTACCATACCTAAGAGTGTTGAGATTTTGATGTTTTCATTTATTTGAGGTCTTGTCTTCCTCGAACTGATTTTGCTTGAGCCATCAGACTTGCCTCCGATCATGATTTTGCTCATTTTTTGATTTTTCACAAACCCTTGTTAACTAGGCTAGAAAACCTAACGGCTAGGCTAGGCTAGCACTTTTAGGTTTATGTTTTGTTGGAATTATGACTTCCAATAATAATCCTTTGAAGGATATGATATCCCTGGTAAGATGAATATCTCTTTCAAGGAGTTGCAGAAACACAATTCTGAAATTTTCTGCAGAAATTAGCGAAACCCTAGAAACCCTAAGGACAAAAAGTAAGAATGCTTGGAAATGCAATTTGAGACTTTTTGGAGGTGAAATGAAGGAGGCCGTACAAACATATTCCATTTTTAGCCCCAACTTCCAAGTGCCAAGTGTTGAAAACCCTCATAAGAGTAGGTCGTACATATTTTCTAGGAACCCTAGGAGGGTTGTACGGTTTCTGCAAAAGAGAGAGAGGATGGTTGAAAGTTGTTTGTGAAATGGGTTCTTCAAGAAATATGCTTTGATACCATGTTGATGTTTCAATAGAAAATGTTAAGCATGAAATTCATTCCATTTTTATCCTTTTACTTAAACCATAACCAATTATGTTACAATAACCAAGATCACAAGAAGAAACACCATGCACAAGAACACAAGAAGTATCATGGGAAACCCTTCTCAACAAGGGGAGAAAAACCAACCAAATCCTTTGCTATATTATTCAAGATAAATACCTTCATCACCAAGAAAACCTAGTACACAAGAGGGTGCTTGAAAACCCTAGAATACTAGCACACAAGAGAGGTGTGCACTTTTCCCAAGAAGATGTACTCTTTGAAATTTCCAAAAACACACAAAAGATATGATTCCTCAATGGGAAATTTTCCTTTACTTATATTATACTTGACCTGCCAACACAAGTGTCTATTGGAACAACAGGGCCAACCTCTCTATCTCATAATATAATTAATATTAAATAGATTAATTATCAATTACATTAAGGTGGAGCCGACCTATACCCTTTTCATTACAATTGAGGTTACAGGCAGGTCGGACTCTTGAAAAATATAGAAAGGGATCTCATACACCCACTAGTGCTTAGCCACTAGGGGCACATCCATATAGATGTCCATATCTTTAGCTCACTGCATTAAATAGAAGAACCACTCTCATTAGTGCTCAGCCACTAGGATCATGTTCACATGTGCTCGTCGATAGGAACGTCCACTCAATAGATCTTCTTTCCCACTACATTACACATGAGAGTCATATGGATTTCATAATCAACTCTCTGCTCAAAGGAGGATAATACATCATCTTCATCTCCGTCTCATGATGATGCAAACAACTCTTTAGGACTTCACATGTTCACCTTGTGCTCAGTCACATTCACGACCAACTCTCCATAACTCATTTCTCACTGTGTTACATAGGAGAATCATCTGGAGTTATTCTCAACTCTCTATAAGGAGGAGGATATCTCTACGTTCTAGCTCTGTCTCATATAGGAACCACACACCCCTCTCATGGGCTCTCTCTTAGGTTTGTGTCCTAAAGAATGTCTCACGTAGCTGCAATAATCAATATTTAGAGCATCAAATGTTGTTTGAGAAGTGTCCTCCCAAACAAAGGGAACCTCTTTCTTAAGAAGTTGGATAAAACCCTTGGTTAGTTCTTCATATTTAGGAACAAATCAACGTAAAAAAAAAATCTTCCCTTGCAAACTTTGGAGTTGGCGGAGAGTCGAAGGAGGAGGTAAGTTCAAAATGGCCTCGATCCTTAATGGATAAACATATATCCCTTGCTCGGACATGATAAAACCAAGGAGACATACTGACTCAACAAAAAATACACATTTATGTGGATTCATGCGAATATTGTAAAAGCGACATATAAGAAAAATAACTCGAATATGTGTAGGATGATCCTGATGTTGCATGGAATGAGTAGGTAAGTAATCAAGATAGGGTTGTACAATATGATTAATATCGTGAAAAGTGTAATACATATCCCGCTGAAAAGTTGCACCGACATTTTTGAGTCCAAAAGGTAGTTTTTTTTAAGGAAAAGGTACCCCAAGGACAAATGAAAGAAATTTTGTGTTTATCCGATGGTAGTATGTTAATTTGATTATAGTTGGAGAAACCATCCATAAATGAGAATATTTCACTACCAGCACAATCATCAACGATCTGGTCGATGAAAGGGGTTGGGTAGTTATCTTTAGGACAAGCCCTATTGATATCCATACAATCAATACATACGTGGATCATACCTTGTTTCTTAGTGACATGAACAATATTGGAAACCCAATCAGTAAGAGGTACATGATAAATAAAACCTACTTTAAGAAGTTTTTCAACTTCCATTTTAATAGCAACAACTTTTGGTGGATGAACAGGGCGAAGATTTTTTAGAACATGCTTGGCTTCAGGTTAAGTCTTAATTTCATGAATAACAATATTCAGGTCAATTCCAAGAATTTCTTCGTAAGACCAAGAAAAGATATCACAAAATTATTTGAATAGGGTTGTTTAAATTTGTATTTCATCAAGAGAACAAGAGGCACCTATATGAATGTTTTCCATGATTCTAGGTTTGACTGAGATATCTATTGGTATAGTAGCGAATATGTTTCCCAAATTCCCCTAAGATAAAACATCATGATGAGAATCTATAGGTATCCCAGGTGAAACATGAGTTTCAGGATGAGTCTCAATAGTCTCAGGCTTAAGGAATAAACATGAACGATGATGATTATCATCCCAAGGAGTTTATTCCAAAGACATGACCTCTATCATACTCTCATCGGTTGGGAAAGTATCGCCAAAATGATCGGGAGATTCCATACAAATAATCCAAGAAGAGAAAGATTACTCATGTAAAACATGACTCATGGGGTCATTAGTGTTAGAAGAAACCACAGAGGCAGACTTGATTGTTTCATAAGCAATTTCAATTGGACTAAGAGGCATTCTATCATCGTAATTGTCGTATTTAGATGGATTGGGTACTACCCAAGGATCATATGAGCCAAGGGTTTTAATAATATGAGTTTAAATCATGTTGACTTGGGAGACAACTGGATGAATTTCAGGTGGTGTGAGTGGAAAAGTTCCCATGATAGATGAATCTTTCAAAATACCCACTCCAACACCCTAATAGGAAGATGGGGTTTTCTGGGTAAAGGAACACTACCAATGTGTGAATCATAGTTAAAGTAGGCGAGTTGGTCTACTGTGACTATTTTTAGTTGATTGGAGAAACGTAGTACATGAAACAAGGTAGAAACTACAACATACACAACATAAATCCAACTGCGTCCTAGCAAAATATTATAATCGAGTCGTGCATCGAAAAATTATACTTCAACAATGATTGTCTTACCTTATAACTCAAATGGTAGTGCACTAAGTACTCCAAATAGTTTAAATCCTCTACCGTCAAATGATTTTAATGTATTAGGTGATTGGTTAATTGACGAAGAACCAATATCTTTCCAACAGTTAAGAGACATCACACAAGTCGAGGCTCCTTCATCTATAACAATATGAAAAATAGTCTTTTGGCATACAAGGACTTGAATTTGAAATGCAAGTTAGCGAGGAAGCCTTGGAATATGAGTTTCCAAGTCAAAGGCTATCATATTCGCTTCACTAGGGTCAATCCCACCAATGGATGAAAACAATTCTCTCCATTGTGTAGGGAAAGTTTGGAGGACTTTGAGGGCTAACATCACAGAAGGAGCATGAGCTAAATCTTCTACAATATTGTAGTTTTGAGCAACTTGTGCATGCAGATTAAAAGATGACCTACGATCAACACCTTTTGGAGGTGTTCTATTCATTGTGTTTGAACTTGGTTGATCAATCTGTAGAGGACCAATAGGTGGTGGGGTAGACATATAAGGATGATCAACAACAGTTCCATTTGACGAAGGATAGTCTTGGCTCATGTTGTGAGTGAACCCTCGTTATCTTTATTTGTTGTACACATAAGTAAATAAGAGCTTCTTGACGTAGAGGGTTGTTCTGGAGTAATCATTTGAGTCTGCTAATATGGAAAATGATTGGTTAATACACGACATCAATTGAAGTTCCTTTAAGGAAACAATTTACATTGGCACAACACAAACAATCTTTGGTGTAATGATCCTCATCGCAAATGGGACAATGATATTTAGGTTTACATTTTTCTTTATCTTCATTAGGTGGAGTTTTTGGTTTTTCTTGTGGTTGGGCATTTTGTTTTTCCTTTTCCTTTTTTCTTATTTCTATTTTTATCGGTTGGTGTAGATTGAACCATGTTCACCTTAGAAGTGTTTCTAGAAGGAGTGGAAAGAGGTGTAGTCACTAGAGTAGTCGTAGTGGTGGCAGTTGTCTTGGGGTTGGAATTTGTGGTAGAATTATTACTTTTAGTCTCTTGGTTAATAAAACAAATCACACCATCAACAACGTGATCACTAATATTTCATAGGAGGTGTTGGGTTTGGATTTGTCGATGAGAAAGGAGCATGATGAATCGTATCGTATAATGTGTCAGTTTGAGAATATACTAAATCAAGATACTGGGCATGACTAATGGCTTGTTCCTCAGTAAATACTCCTCCCAAAGAAACATCTCGAGCGATGGGTCCTAGAATATATTTAGTGAACCATTTAGCTAACAACTGATCAAGAATGTGATCTTTGATTAATCGTCTTTTCCTTCTCTGCTCATGAATATGATCATGCATATGAGTAGAAGTGGTTTGTCAAAGAGAATTTAAAATCTCAGTACCTATTTCATATCGAATAGGTAGTTGAAAATGTGTGAGGATGTCCATGGTTAATTAATTAAAGTCACAGAATAATCCTCCAGGTAATTCAATATACCACTTAGCGGCAGTCCCCATAAGAGTTCTCTGAAAAAGATGTAAGCATATAGAATCATCCATCAATGAGTTGGATGAACACCAAATATGGAAAGTCAAAACATGATTATTATGATCATCTTTTAGTTTACCATCAAACTTCAGAATATCCAAGGGTAATTTGGCAGGAATAGATGGCCAAAAAGGAGAGTGTGAAATGGGATCATTCATTAATCAAGACAAGTCTGGTAAATCCAAAGTGGATAAAAATGGTAATTGTCAATTAACTTCGGGATACTAGTAACTTTGAGGAGGAAGTCCTATTGGAATACTAGAAGGACCATAAGCAAATTGTAAAGGTACATTATATATTGATCATGTTGCAGGTTGTTGTTGGGGGTTTTGGGACATATAAGTAGGGTTAACTTGTTGACTAGGCATCCCTCCTTGAGGATGAATACCCATTTGAACATTTTGATTCCATGTAGGGTTCACGGTTCATGGAAAAGGTTGCCCGGGATTAAGACCTTGGAAAGGAAGGTTACAGGGTCTAGCTTGGGTAGTTCCGAGAAAAAATTTCCCAGGATTGTGACCTAGAAAATAGGATTAGAGGGATCTTCATGATGGGTTCCTCCACCTGAAGGGCCTGCCAATGTATCTTTCCCCCCAGAATGTTTTTGTTTTCCAAGATTCCAAGATGGTCCTATAAATTGTGATCTAGTAAAAGGTTGACCCATAACAAGGGTTTTTCATCTGGCTAAAGGTTTCACCCCAACCAGAATTTATGTCCCAACAAAAAACTGAGAACCAGAAGGATGTTGACCACTTTTGTCCTCTAGGAGGGTTCGATACTCCTAGTGAAATTTAGGTAGGATTAGGAACTCATCCACTAAGATCATTATATATTGGAGGAAGTGATTGACCCTCTCTAGGAAGAAGCTGTTTTCCAATGAGATTTTGAGATGTCGAAGAGCTACTAGCTTGAAAAGGTAGAGTTTGTGCAATCGCCATGGAATTATTCAATTGACTAATAAGGACAATACCTGTCCCACTTGATACCTGACTTGAGATAACAACAATATTACCTATTTTTCCCACATGATGACCAAGGAAAAGGTTTGAGGATGTGGTGATTGTACTAGTAACAATAGGTGGAAGTGGTGTAGTAAATGATGGTTGATTGATACCCAACCTATCAAAAATATCACAATCCAAGGGATTTCACCATAGAGGATGAACTAGAGTTCTATTTGGATATCCCATAGGTTTGAACATGGGTTGTTAATCCTTCACTTTGATTGTGTTTTCCTGATTCCATATTTTCTTCTTCAAAAGGCCTTGGCGGTAATCTAGGATAATCTTCAGTTACAATTTCTCCTAAAGAATTTACTCGGACTAAAAGTGGACCAAGGGGATTATTTAATGGTGGGTTCGTAGGATGGATAAAAAATTCATGAATACTTTTGATAAATCCCTCAGAATGTTCAATCAAAGGAGTATCAACACTCCCAATGTCAAGGTAATTTTCCTAGTCAACATTATCTCCACGAGAAGTATCTTCTAGTGAATGGGGAGGTATTGGTTGATAATCTTTGGGAGGAAATACCTACATCCTACGTTATCAAAAAAGACCCTCGTCAGCAATGGTAGAAAGGGTAGAAAAGTTAAATCACACTATATAAAATAGACAACACTCATCTAACAAACTAGGAATCAAACCATGGAAACAAAACTTTTCACAGTGAAGGCACTAGTTGGTGATGAAATCCAACATTGTGAGAGAAATGTAAAATGGTTGGGGTAGAGCAGGTGGACCAGTTACATTGGAGACCTTCTTAACGGACTTACGCCCTGGTGCAATTTCCTGCACAAACGAAGTGTGGGTTGACCTCCAAGGATCCTGAGTGAGTTTGATCAATGTCTGACTGAGGTACAATAGAGAATTTCCCCTCCATCATCACCTTGTGTAGGAGCCCTAAATATTATGGCCTCTAATGTTACCACTTAAAATAGCCAAGCATGGGGAAATAGTTGACAATCGGGTATACACATAATGGCAGGGTTGAAACCCGAAATCCCCTTGAGAGGTGCCTCAGACTAAGGTAATACCTCCCAAGTGATCCCCAAGTGTCTAACAACACCATTTGTAATACGTGGAGACCACTCCACCAAGACTAACAAAGCGGAGTTAGTAACTCCGATGATCTCAATGTGACTTCATGATTTACCCTTGTGTGAGAAGGGCTTCCCAGGACAGAGATGTGGCAACTAGATTTGTCTCCCTAACACAAGATCTGATGTTTGTTTGACAACTTTTGAGATTTATCCTCACCACCTATTCCAAATCTCTACACCTAAGATAATGTTGATGTGCTACCAGATAAAAAACATCAAATGAATTTTATTAATGCATATTTTTAAGGGTTGTTTTTTTACTCAAAAGGATGCAGAAGTGAAACTGATGATGTTTGACCTTGACTCAAAATATCATGCAATGAGATATGAAATGAAAATTTTCATTTGATGAATCCTAATTACATGAGAGAGAGAAGGTACTTTTTGTTTGAAACTCAAAACTCAAAATGCAATTCTTTTCAAGAAAGATCTCAATATTTTGACAAAACAATCAATGACTTAATGATTCTAATTCATTCCAAAAGTCTAAATGCATAAGCTTTTTCCTCTTGATTTAAAAATGCAAATGAATGCAATTCTACTTAAGTTCTTTCTTTTTCAATTAATATGAAAATTTGCAATGAAATAAACAAAAGATTATTCAGTGGAAAATAAGCATCCACAACTCAAGACACAAAAAAAAGATACAACAAAAACTTCCACAATGATATTTCCAAAACCACAAAGATATTCCAAATGCAAAGAAAAAGATAGAAAATATTAATTTTTTCAAAAAAAAAGCTTTAACACTAAAGATAAGAGAAAACCATTCAATAAAACGCTTTGACAAAATAAATTAAGAGCCAACTGAGAGACACTCGAATACCAAGCTAAGAGATTATACCTCTTTCATATATAGGAAAAAAATTACCCAAGACAAAGCCAAGAAATCATGAATAAATTGAAACAATGAACAAAAACATTCTCTAAGACTGCTAATAAGACCGTAAATAAAACCTAAGATTCACAAGAAAGGTTGGATATGAGACATGGGTAGGAAAAATTCAAATAAAATTGGATTTTCCAAGAAGTGTCGCAGGATACTATGGCACACAAAGCGACAATCCAGAGTGTCGCAGGATGCAAACTATGCACAATGCGATAGTGTCACACAAGTTCTCAAAGAGAGAGTGCGAAAATCAAGAAAATCTTGGAAAAGAAAAAAAACTAAAGAATATTTCCAATGAATTTCAGATTTGATTGATCATACAATATCAGGTGAAGACTCAGATATCTAAAGCAATGCAAGGTAACAATACTAAGAGAACAAATTTGAAGGAAATGTTCCCAGTGGTGTCGTCAATTTTGTTATCAAACAAATCGGTCTATGCGGACACAGACTAATCTCCCTAGACTTGAAAACCAAAATTAGAACAAAACAGACAGAACATAGAATTTTCTCTAAATTCATATAATCAAATTACCAATTAGCGAAGGATTCATACCTTATAATCGACGGTTGTCCTTGCTAGCTGTAACTTTTGGTTGCTTTGTTGTGAGACTTATGTATGATAACCTGCAAGAAACACAAACCAACAAAGGTGAAAGAAACAAGTATAATTTGATGCAACTATGCAAATGATAAAGGAGAGATGCAAAAAATATAATCAAATAAAGACAACCTTTGTGGGAAAGAAACTATATTACTGTATTAATGATAATGAAAAGATATTACAACCAAAGTTGCCTTGATGTTGTGAAGCTCCTTCCAACAATATCACTCCTCCAATACCTACAATGCATCCATGAAATACATCACCATCAAATGACTCCTTTAGCTAAGATTGAGTTCCTCAAATCCTAAGAGTTACTAACAATCCTCTAATAACAAACTAGAAGCAAAGTTGTCAATCATTATTCTCAATCCACTATTCACTATTAACCTTTCCTTATGAGGGAAACCTCCTTTTATAGATTGAAGGGGAAAAGGGAGAGGAGGTTAGGATGAGAGGTTAGGATCATCCTATATTAGAAGTAAAAGTGAGATCCAAACCAATCGGAGGACACCTCATCTCGAAGATTATCTTCTAGAATATTCTCAAATTTCATCATTTTCTCCCCTTTTAAGTAGTGTCGCACCCCACAATGGAGCAACTTGAGACAATGTCATACCCTGCAGTGGTGAAACATGCAACGCTTGAGGGTGTCACACCATGCAGTGATGAAAGCTGTGACACTCTCTTAAATTAAGGATTTAAAGGCCCTAATAACATGTTTAACCCTTTTTGAATCCTTTCCTTCTCTCAAAGTAAGGTTCTTATTGAGTAATCATAGCTTGTATGATGTATAGGATAAGTAAAAACCCTCAGTTGCAAAAAAATATTGTCATGTAACACCCATTCCTTGGGTTGGGAAGGTCAAGATGAAGAGAGCTGGTGGAAATTGGGATAGTTGTAGGAGA
>JASDQU010247050.1:0-13826 GCA_032191745.1 Picea mariana
GGGAGAAAAGAACAGGTCAGGGTGCCTTTGTTGCCATCAATGCCAAAGGGGGAGATTGTTGGCATGTTTTACTGGCAGAGTATGCTTGTCATTGATGGAAAGTACAGCAGCAATGGATCTCATTGAGATTTCTCAATGAACGTCAAATCCGAGCCAGAGGTCCGACCAGCGTTGGATCCAAGAGAACCTACATGCTCTTTAACGAGCAAGGTGACATGCGAAACCCCAAAAAATCCAAAACAAGCACCTCAATGAAGACTCCATTTCGAAATTTCAGTGATCGGGAGATGGAGATGTCAAAGTCTCTCCTCAACAGGAGTCTCGAAGTCACGAAATGCGAAACCCCAAATTCGCGAAATAGGTGCACCACTCGAAGTATTGAATACTGGGATTTCGGCTACCGAGATATGGAGATGTTAGAGACTCTCCTCAACAGGAGTCCCGAAGTGCCGAAATGCGAAAACCCAAAACAGGTGCATCGCTTGGAGTGTTGGATACCGGGATTTCGGTTACCGGGAGATGGAGATGTCAGAGAATCACATCATCAGGAGTCCCGAAGTGCCGAAATCCGAAAATCCGAAACAAGCACATCACTTGGAGTACTGGATACCGGGATTTCAAATACCGAGAGATGGAAATGACAAAGACTATCATCATAAGGAGTCCCAAAGTCGTGAAAACTGAAGTCAAGAAATGATAAAGACTCCATACCATAGTTTCGGATACCAGGATTAGGAGGAATCAAGAGTAACGACTCTTCATCAGAGGAGTCCCGAAATCACGAAACCCGAAGTTGCAAAATGTCACAGATAGGCTTTGTTTCGGAGTTTCGGGCACCGCGACATGGAGAGTCAAGAAAATTTACCACAGGAATACCAAAATGTCGATTCACCGAAATGAGAAACATTGGAGTACCAGATCATTGATCTGACTCCATTTCAGAGTTTTGGATATCGGGAATTGAAGTGTTGAAACACTTCACCACCAAGAGTGTCGAAATGCCGAAATGCGAAATTGTAAAATGCAGTTTCGACTAAGGCTGAGGTCACAGCCAATGGTCATGTCGGCAGAAGATAGGGGAAGGAGTTAGTGAAGACAAGCTCCTTTTCAAAGTTTCGGGGTTCGGGAAATGGAGAGACTAAAATCCTCCATCATGGTGATCCTGAAATGCTGAAGAGTGGAATGTAGAAATGAACACAAGATTTAGAGAAGTTAATCCAATGGTGCAAATGAAACTAAAGAAGATCGGAGGGCTACTGTAGAACTTCTCAGTGTAACTGCTAGAAACCACTGATGGTTTCTGCTAGAGGAATCGAAGAGACTTCTGTGTGATTTCCAGAGGAACTTAAGGGTCATAACAAATCTACCAGTAGGACAAAAAGACTGTTTGTGGAGGCTATTGACAGTTGGAATAGCATTGAAGTCATTAACTACGACAGTGAGGTTGAGGTCTTCTGCAATAGAAGATTAAGAATCTCAACTGCCTGTGATGTGAAGGAATTTGATCATGACACCCAGTAATGATGGACAAATGGGCTTAACAAAACAGAGAAGCTGAAGACTTGTCATCATGAAGAGGTAGAGCACTCCACATGTAGAGGATGTAGAACCATTGCAGATAGAGGACACACAAGATGCACATGGAGTATAAGAATGTGGACAAAAGAAGAGATAGGAGTTGTTGCAGTTGTGAGTGATGCATGAGTGAAGAAGGAGGTGGAGTGTAGCAGCTAAAATGGATAGAAGACAAAAGTTGCACTGAATGGGAATGGTGCAAAAAGCATAAGAGGTAGAAGAATGCAATGGTGTAAGGGATGCGTGCAAGAAGACAGTGAGGAAGACAGAGCAGCGAAATCTTGCAGAATAGTGATGAGACTGGNAAGATGTTGTTGAACACTATATCACTGTAATAAGTTTTAGTAATTCATATTCATAAACCAGGGTGGTAGGGAGGTGCTAGGGAGGACTGGTGTCCTCAGAGGTTCAAGTGGGTGCTTGAACACTGGGATTTGTAGCTTCCTTCTAGTTGGTGCTAGAGAAACCAGGGAGTTGGTGCTTCCTTCTAGTGGGTGCTAGAGAAACCAGGGAGTTGGTGCTTCCTTCTAGTTGGTGCTAGAGAAACCAAGGAGTTGGTGCTTCCTTCTAGTGGGTGCTAGAGAAAAACAGAGAGTTGGTGCTCTCAACAAGTTACAGCTTACAAAAACAGAGGTTGTAGCCTCACAATGAGTTGGTGCTCTCATATGTATGATAATGTAGAGAATGTAAATAATACTTATCACATAAAGAAGAAGAGGTTTTTACCCTTTATGGGTTTCCTCGAGAAATATTTGTCTCTTTGTATCTCATATGTGACTGATGTTGAATGTCCCATTACTTATTTACATGCATTATGGTTATCATCATTGAGTGCCTTGTAAAGAATTTAAAAGAAGCATAATTGTTTAAGCACGGTAACAACTGATTCACCCACCCCCCTCTCAATTGTCCAACAAATTTTTGTTAAGTAGGATTCTCATTTTTCCTCTGCAGGAATGCATGCAAGGAATTGAATTTGTGGACAAAGTGATTGCTTGGATGCACTGGATCTTTGAATTCACTTGATTTAGTAGTACATTCAGCTTAGGGTAGGTAGATGTGAATAAGATCAACATGGCAAGTATTTCTTTCAGCATTTTTCAGTTACAGTTTCAGATTGATTTTTGGTTCCGGTTGCAGACTTAGTTGGTTGCAAATCAGGTCACAGTTTTCATGTTGAAAGTTTCAGAAAACATGGGAGCATCCTAATGGATTAGAAATAGAGTTTAAGGTACATAGCTCGTAGAACACTTTGGTTTCATATTTTTGTAGGAAACATGTACAGTGATCAGATGTCTATTGAATATGGTTTTGTGCAGTTTACATGGGCAGAAACTTTTGACCATTTCCATAAGGACGTTGCCACAGTTTCATTGAAATGCCTGGTGCTTTGCCTGGGACATGGCTGCACAAGATGGTAAAAATTTGTGTCCAAGGAATGTGACTACAAAGGTCACATTTGAAACCATTGCAATATATAAAATCACCCACTTGAGTTAGGCACCAACTGTATTGGATATAATTGCAAATGCTCGACCACATGAGAGGAAAGCTCTCCAAAAGACTGTTGAAGTGATCTCTGGTGGAGCATCATCACCATCCCAGACATTATCCACCATGTACAATCTTGGTTTCAATGTGATTCATTCATATATCCTCACAGAAAAATGTGGACCAGCATCAAAGTGTGTATGGTAGCCTAAATGAGATTCTCTATCAAAGGAGGAGCAAGCTATATTGAAGGCCCTAAGTTTATGCTCACTTTGGTTAAATTATGTCAAATAAGTCTTGTCAGACAGTTTCTTTATCACTTTAGAGTCTTTTTGAGTCAAATAAAACCCAATGGTCAGGCACATGGTCTGTTGTTCTTTTCTACCTCATTGGGAGGATATCATCCCCATTGGAGCCAAATGATAGCATGTTTGTTTTTGGTGTATGGTTAAGGGTTTTTTCTGAGTTTTCAAAGTCATTTCTTGGTCTTGGGAAGACCAAGACATTCCTAAATGATTCACAGTGAGTATGTTCTATTTCATAAGGTGATTTAAATTCCTTAGGCCATTGATCAAATAAAGGGAAATATGCATGTCAAAGGAGAGTCAAGTCATAGGTATGAGTCTAAAAGGTTTTTGTGTCTATTTCATAATAAAAAATCATGAAAGAAAAGGAATCAAAGGGGTACGAGGCCATCCCAAGTTTTTTTTTATGTCATAGAATTAGTGGGAAGCATTCATTTGATGTTAAAGAACGGTTTTCACAAGGGTGACAACATAAACATTTCCTAGGCATAGTTGTTGTTCTGACTAATAAAGTGTCATACACAGCATTTGTGTCGCAAGTTTTTGCTATGAAAATGTTGTAGACTCATATGATTAAAAATGATAGCAGGAAGTGAAAGGAATATGATTTTTGAGGTAAATATAGGTTCCCGGTCATTTGCTTCCACCTGGATCTGCACAAGTTACAACAAGATGGAATTTTCTATGCAAATGTTGTAGGCACACATGATTAGAAAAAACAATGGGAGGTTATGAGAATATAGTTTTGAAATAAGTACAGGTCTCCAACAAGATTCTACAACCAGAAGTTGCACAGGTTTCAAGCAAAATCAAGTGTGTTGCATAAAGTTTGTAGAGCATGTTGCGCAAGTTCTGGGAATGATTTTTTTTCATTCAACTTCAAGATCACATTCCGAAAAATTGGAGAGGAGTTTGGAAAAACCCAGAGAGGTTTTTGTCAAGCATGATCTCAATAACAAAAACCTCTAACAGTTTTTACACAGGTGTAATAGTTTGAGAGATTCAAATGAATATTTACAGACCATTTTTCCATATTTTAGCATTTAATGTTTTCCTGTTTTAGTCATCATCTTTGGGCGCAGATTCGGAGGAGATGGAGAATAAGTTTGGAAAACCAAAAGACAATTTTGTAAATAATAGACCCAATAACAAAAACCACTTTTATTTTTTACACATGTGTTATTATTTGGAAGATATGAAATGATCTTTGAGGCCTATTGATCTAAAAACGGGTGAGTACTTTACTATACGCAAGTTTTCAATCGAGAATTGTTTTCTGACAAAGTATTTTCATAAGGATTAAAAGGAATATGAATCCATTATTAACATTTATTTTAAACAAGAATACATAACATACATGAACTCAAATAGAATAAAGAACATGAAAAGACAAGAGAGAGAGAGAGAACCAATGTTGGTAACGGAGTTCACCCATCTTGGGCTACGTCTCTGGACCCGCTTCAATTTGAATACCAATCCCTTTCATTCTTTCTTCAAAATATGTTGGGATCCTCTCATAAGTGATTACATAATAGACACCTTCTCCTTCAATGAGGATTCAAGAAGACTACTCACACTCATCTCTCCATACATCAAGAAGGATAATTCCTTACATGAATAAGTATTTCAAAGTTTAGGAGTAGTAGCACTATGGCTCTCTAACTCCACTCATTAAATATCCATTACTCTCCTCCTTACATAGGGCTCACATAAGGTATTATATAGTTTTTCCTCACTCCCTCTTAAGTTATAAAGTGGGCCTAAGTTTTTGAATTTTTTCAAAGTTGAATCTATTTGCAGGTTTTCATTGGAGTTGTTGTTAAGTGGGCTTCTCATTTTTCCTCTGGAGGAATGCATGCAAGGAATTGAATTTGTGGACAAAGTTCTTGCTTGGATGCACTGGATATTTGAATTCACTTGATTTAGCAGTACATTCAGCTTAGGGTAGGTAGGTGTGAATAAGATCAACATGGCGAGCATTTCTTTCATCATTTTACAGTTACAGTTTCAGTTTGATTTTTGGTTCCGGTTGCAGACTTAGTTGGTTGCGAGGTCACAGTTTTCATGTTGAAAGTTTTAGAAAACGTGGGAGCATCCCAATGGATTAGAAATAGAGTTTAAGGTACATAGCTCGTAGACCACTTTGGTTTCATAGTTTTGTAGGCAACATGTATAGTGATCAGATGTCTATTGAATATGGTTTTGTGCAGTTTACATGGGCAGAAAATTTTGACCATTTCCATAAGGATGTTGCCACAGTTTCATTGAAATGGTTGGTGCTTTGCATGGGACATGGCTACACAGGATGGTAAAAATTTGTGTCTAAGGAATGTGACTGCAAAGGTCACATTTGACACCATTGCAATATATAAAGTCACCCACCTAAGTGAGGCACCAACTGTATTGAATATAATTGCAAATGCTCGACCACATGAGAGGAAAGCTCTCCACAAGACTGTTGAAGTGATCTCTGGTGGAGCATCATCACCATCCCAGATATTATCCACCATGGACAAGCTTGGCTTCAATGTGATTCATTCATATATCCTCACAGAAAAATATGGACCAGCATCAAAGTGTGTATGGAAGCCTAAATGAGATTCTCTATCAAAGGAGGAGCAAGCTATATTGAAGGCCCTAAGTTTATGCTGAGTTTGGTTAAATTATGTCAAATAAGTCTTGTCAGACAGTTTCTTTATCACTTTAGAGTCTTTTTGAGTCAAATAAAACCTAATGGTCAGGCACATGGTATATTGTTCTTTTCTACCTCATTGGGAGGATATCATGCCCATTGGAGCCAAATGATAGCATCTTTGTTTTTGGTGTAGGGTTAAGGGTTTTTTCTAAGTTTTCAAAGTCATGTCTTGGTCTTGGGAAGACCAATATATTCCTAAATTATTCACAGTCAGTGTGTTCTATTTCATAAGGTGATTTAAATTCCTTAGGCCATTGATCAAATAAATGGAAATATGCATGTCAAAGGAGAGTCAAGTCATAGGGATGAGTCTAAAAGGTTTTTGTGTCTCTTTCATAATAAAAAATCATGAAAGAAAAGGAATCAAAGGGGTAAGAGGTCATCCCAAGTTTTTTTTTTATGTCATAGAAGTTGTGGGAAGCATTCATTTGATGTTAAAGAATGTTTTTCACAAGGGTGGCAACATAAACATTTTCTACACACAGTTGTTGTTCTGACTGATAAAGTGTCATACACAACATTTGTGTAGAAAGTTTTCACTATGAAAATGTTGTAGACTCATATTATTAAAAAGGATAGCATAAAGTGAAAGGAATATGAGTTTTGAGGTAAATATAGGTTCCCGATCATTTTCTTCCACTTGGATCTGCACGAGTTACAACAAGATGGAGTTTGCTACACAAATGTTTTAGGCACACATGATTAGAAAGAATAGTGGGAGGTTATGAGAATATAGTTTTGAAATAAGTACAGGTCTCCAACAAGATGCTACAACCAGAAGCTGCACAAGTTTCAAGAAAAATCAAGTGCGTTGCATAAATTCTGTAGAGCGTGTTGCACAAGTTCTAGGAATGTTTTTTTTTCATTCAACTTCAAGATCGCATTCCGAAAAACTGGAGAGGAGTTTGGAAAAACCAAGAGAGTTTTTTGTCAAGCATGATATCAATAACAAAAACCTCTAACACTTTTTACACAGGTGTGACAGTTTGAGAGATTGAAATGAATATTTATGGTCCATTTTTCCATATTTTAGCATTTAATATTTTCCTGTTTTAGTCATTATCTTTGGGCGCAAATTCGGAGGAGATGGAGAATAATTTTTGAAAACTAAAAGACAATTTTGTCAATAATAGACCCAATAACAAAAACCACTTTTATTTTTTACACATGTGTTATTATTTGGAAGATATGAAATGATCTTTGAGGCCTATTGATCTGAAAATGAGCGAGTACTTTACTGTACGCAAGTTTTCAATCGAGAATTGTTTTCTGACGAAGTATTTTCATAAGGATTAAAAGGAATATGAATCCATTATTAACATTGCCTTTAAACAAGAATAAATAACATACATGAACTCAAATGGAATAAAGAACATGAAAAGACAAGAGAGAGAGACAACCAATGTTGGTAACTGAGTTCACCCCTCCTGGGCTACGTCTTTGGACCCGCTTCAATTTGAATACGGATCGCTTTCATTCCTTCTTCAAAATTTGTTGGGATCCTCTCATAAGTGATTACATTATAGACACCTTCTCCTTCAATGAAGATTCAAGAAGACTACTCACACTCATATCTCTCCATACATCGAGAAGGATAATTCCTTACATGAATAAGTATTTCAATGCTTAGGAGTAGTATCACTATGGCTCTCTAACTCCACTCATTAAATATCCATTACTCTCCTCATTACATAGGGCTCACATAAGGTATTATATAGTTTTTACTCACTCCCTCTTAAGTGATAAAGTGGGCCTAAGTTTTTGAATTTTGTCAAAGTTGAATCTATTTGCAAGTTTTCATTGGAGTTGTTGTTAAGTGGGATTCTCATTTTTCCTCTGGAGGAATGCATGCAAGGAATTGAATTTGTGGACAAAGTGCTTGCTTGGATGCACTAGATCTTTGAATTCACTTGATTTAGCAATACATTCAGCTTAGGGTAGGTAGGTGTGAATAAGATCAACATGGCGAGTGTTTCTTTCAGCATTTTTGAGTTACAGTTTCAACTTGATTTTTGGTTCCGGTTGTAGACTTAGTTGGTTGCAAATCAGGCCACAGTTTTCATGTTGAAAGTTTTAGAAAACATGGGAGCATCCCAATGGATTAGAAATAGAGTTTAAGGTACATAGCTCGTAGACCACTTTGGTTTCATATTTTTGTAGGAAACATGTACAGTGATCATATGTCTATTGAATATGGTTTTGTGCAGTTTACATGGGCGGAAAATTTTGACCATTTCCATAAGGACATTGCCACAGTTTCATTGAAATGGTTGGTGCTTTGCATGGGACATGGTTACACAGTATGGTAAAAAATTGTGTCTAAGGAATGTGACTACAAAGGTCACATTTGACACCATTGCAATTGTTAGGACCACACTATGCACCTTTTTGCCTATACTTTTTGCCATTATTATACTCTTGATCACCTATATTTGAACCTATATTATCACTTTATTTGATCATTCCAAAGGTATACAACGTCCCTTCTCATTACTATACATTTAATCTATTTTGCATAATATTTTACATTACTCTCGTACTTGACTATTGATTAGAAATGCATTAAGTGTTCAAAACTGCAGATTAGCATTTGAGGCCTATGCTGAAACACAGAACTGTCCAAGGTTGTCATTGCTGAAACACAGAACTGATGTTGAAACACGGAGCTGCTAAACAGTCCAAGGTCGCAGATGCTGAGACACAGATATGCTATACAGTCTGAGGTCACAGATGCCGAAACACGGAGCTGATACACAGTCCAGAGTTGCAGATGCTCAAACACAGAGGAACCCGCCAGGACCGACGATGCTGAAACACAAGGAAGCCGTTACAGTCAGCGGTCAACAAAGCCTCTAACCGTCGTTCCTACACAAGAAATCCGACATAGTCAGAGTGCAATTCACGTGGCTGAAACAGCCCGTAAATTACGATGATGAAACAACATCAGCAGCAACGAGAAGAATCTGTTACACCAGCTGTAACAACAATACCTCATCCAGCTCCTGTAATAGTATTCTGTTGCGTGAAAATAGGATATCCTATGCTGCTTTAGAAAGTAAATCTGACTAAGGATAGGAATGAGATATACATTGTAATTATTGTATCGAAGGGATTTCCTCTTTAAATAAGAGGAAATCATCATTCGAGGAAAAAAAAGTTTTTATGTATTGAACGCTTCAGAGAGAGGGACGCACTTCATTTTTCTCAGACTGTAATGTGATATTTTGACAGATGAATAGAAAATTGTTTTGAGCATTCGTCTCTAAACTTTTTCCCATTTCAGGGGAATCTTGTGAGAAGGGAGGGCCCACCTTCATCACAATATTCACCCGTTAGTTTTAGAAGTGTGTTTGTTCAATTTCTGTTTAATTAACTTTTGTTTGCTGAAACACTATCTTTAATGAATATCGTTTTTCTAAGACACTACTGAACTCTGTTTATTGATTCTTTTCATTAGCAGTCATGTGTGATGATGTTATGGTGCTAGCCAGAGATTGGGTAAAGGGTTCCTGCTCAGAAAGGAAGGGATCAGAATGTCCAGTGCTCTGTAGGTTTCAATTCCTTTTGCAAGTGTGCTAGCCAGAGATTGGGTTAAAGGTTCCTGCTCAGACAGGAAGGAATCAGAACACCTTGTCTTCTATAGATTTCATTTAATTCTGCAAGTGTGCTAGCCAGGGATTTGGTTAAGGGTTCCTGCTCAGACAGGAAGGAATCAGAACACCTTGTCTTCTGTAGATTTCATTTAATTATGCAAGTGTGCTAGCCAGGGATTTGGTTAAAGGTTCCTGCTCAGACAGGAAGGAATCAGAACACCTTGTCTTCTGTAGATTTCATTTAAATTCCACAAGTTTGCTAAAACAGAAATAGGGCCTAAGGCTCCTGCTTAGAAAGGAAGGAACTAGACAGCCTTGTTCTCTGTTAGATAGAGTTAAGCTTTTTCTGCATTGTTGTTTTCATGAAAGAGTGTTAATTAGAAACAAAGTACTGAAGTCTCTGTTTGAGAGTAAGGGTCCTGTTCTCTGGTTACAGAGTAGCTGTTCTTTCCTGTTGCAAGTGTTATTTGTAATGTAATCCGGGATTCTTAGATTCATCTTTAAAGATCTGCAATAGGGAAGTTGCTTTCCTGTGATTTAATTCATAACTTCAGTATATTCAAGCAAGTGTGATTAGTATAGTTTCCTTTACTACAAATGTAAGTTGCTTTTGGAATTGAGCATATATAGTGCGTGGTTATCTTTGAAACAAAAGACTTCACTGGGTTGATAATTTATGTTTCACTTGGTTGCTTGAATCAATCAAGCAATTATAGTGACCAACAGCAATATATAAAATCACCCACCTGAGTGAGGCACCAAATGTATTGAATATAATTGCAAATGCTCGACCACATGAGAGGAAAGCTCTCCACAAGACTGTTGAAGTGATCTCTGGTGGAGCATCATCACCATCCCAGATATTATCCACCATGGACAATCTTGGTTTCAATGTGATTCATTCATATATCCTCACAAAAAAATATGGACCAGCATCAATGTGTGTATGGAAGCCTAAATGAGATTCTCTATCAAAGGAGGAGCAAGCTATATTGAAGGCCCTAAGTTTATGCTCACTTTGGTTAAATTATGTCAAATAAGTCTTGTCAAACAATTTCTTTATCACTTTAGAGACTTTTTGAGTCAAATAAAACCCAATGGTCAGGCACATGGTCTGTTGTTCTTTTCTACCTCATTGGGAGGATATCATCCCCATTGGAGACAAATGATAGCATCTTTGTTTTTGGTGTAGGGTTAAGGGTTTTTTCTAAGTTTTCAAAGTCATGTCTTGGTCTTGGGAAGACCAAGAAATTCCTAAATGATTCACAGTCAGTGTGTTCTATTTCATAAGGTGATTTAAAGTCCTTAGGCAATTGATCAAATAAAGGGAAATATGCATGTCAAAGGAGAGTCAAGTCATAGGTATGAGTCTAAAAGGTTTTTTTGTCTCTTTAATAATAAAAAATCATGAAAGAAAAGGAATCAAAGGGGTAATAGGTCATCCCAAGTTTTTTTTTATGTCATAGAAGTTGTGGGATGCATTCATTTGATGTTAAAGAATGGTTTTCACAAGGGTGACAACATAAACATTTTCTAGGCACAGTTGTTGTTCTGACTGATAAAGTGTCATACACAGCATTTGTGTAGCACGTTTTCACTATGCAAATGTTGTAGACTCATATTATTAAAAAGGATAGCATGAATTGAAAGGAATATGAGTTTTGAGGTAAATATAGGTTCCCGGTCATTTTATTCCACTTGGATCTACACGAGTTACAACAAGATGGAGTTTGCTATGAAAATGTTGTAGGCACACATGATTAGAAAGAACAGTGGGAGGTTATGAGAATATAGTTTTGAAATAAGTACATGTCTCCAACAATATGCTACAACCAGAAGTTGCATAGATTTCAAGAAAAATCAAGTGCATTGCGTAAAGTCTGTAGAGCATGTTGCACAAGTTCTGGGAATGATTTTTTTTTTCATTCAACTTCAAGATTGCATTCCGAAAAATTGGAGACGAGTTTGGAAAAACCCAGAGAGGTTTTTTTCAAGCATGATCTCAATAACAAAAACCTCTAACACTTTTTACATAGGTGTGATAGTTTGAGAGATTCAAATGAATATTTACAGTCCATTTTTCCATATTTTAGCATTTAATGTTTTCCTGTTTTAGTCATCATCTTTGGGCGCAGATTCGGAGGAGATGGGGAATAATTTTTGAAAACCCAAAGACAATTTTGTCAATAATAGACCCAATAACAAAAACCACTTTTATTTTTTTACACATGTGTTATTATTTGGAAGATATGAAATGATCTTTGAGGCCTATTGATCTGAAAACGAGCGAGTACTTTACTGTACACAAGTTTTCAATCAAGAATTGTTTTCTGACGAAGTATTTTCATAAGGATTAAAAGGAATATGAATCCATTATTAACATTGCTTTTAAACAATAATACATAACATACATGAACTCAAATGGAAGAAATAACATGAAAAGACAAGAGAGAGACACAACCAATGTTGGTAATGGATTTCACCCCTCCTGGGCTACGTCTTTGGACCCACTTCAATTTGAGTACGGAACGCTTTCATTCCTTCTTAAAAATATGTTGGGATCCTCTCATAAGTGATTACATAATATACACCTTCTTATTCAATGAGGATTCGAGAAGACTACTCACACTCATATCTCTCCTTACATCAAGAAGGATAATTCCTTACATGAATAAGTATTTCAATGCTTAGGAGTAGTAGCACTATGGCTCTCTAACTCCACTCATTAAATATCCATTACTCTCCTCCTTACATAGGGCTCACATAAGGTATTATATAGTTTTTCCTCACTCCCTCTTAAGAAAGAGCATTAATTCCTAGATCCACAATAATAGGATCTAATTACAAAAGAGGAAAAACAAGATCATGAATGTAGGATCTCAATTTATCTTCAAGCACATAATGGGAAAAGTCTCAAAACCACCCAAAGACTCCTCATCCATGTCCTTGATTCTCTCAACCTATAATTGAGAATAATGGCAAATTGGTGTGAGGTGGTTTCTCACATAAAAACCAATTTCCATAATTACAATTTCAATGAAAAATACGTGAGTCTTAATTTCCTCTCAAGTATTAATGATTTTACAAAAAGAATTAAGTGCATGAGTTTTCCAAAATCTCATAAAGCATAATTAAATGCATGAGAATCTCATAAAAACATAAATAAATGCATGACACCTTTTCCTCACAAAGCATTAATAAAATGCATGAGAAAATAAAACTCAAAACATATAAGTTCACCATCTTCACCACTCTGCAGATCAACTTGGTGAACACAGTAAAGTCCTTCCATGTGTGGAAATCTGTCTGGATCACGCCTCCCCACAAAGAATCTTTTGGTCTCCAAAAGTATCAACTCTATCTGTATGCAAACGTCCTCAAAAGGCACATTCCTTCAAGACTCCTTCACATACGTACTTCAGAATCATAATGCAAAGCCAACACTTGCAACCATTGCAAAGAAAATGTTTGGAAAAACACATCCCTTGTCTCCTTCACCTCTGTTCTTCAGAGCTAAAATGTCGAAGCCCACACCTACATAATCTTGCAACCTGTAGCATATGATACAAGTAATATCCCCAAGGATGAGCCTTGTGGTAATCATGTTTATGATTTCTAAATCATGTTTTGTAGGCTGGTGAGACGAGTATTGATAAGATGGTAAGGCTTATGAGTTAATTAGGATGGAGAGCCTAAGTGTTAAGGCCAGGAACATGTTTTTGTATATGTAATTATGCACTAACATTAATAAAAATATGAACATCGTTGCGTGCAGACTGACCATGAAGAAAGAGTGATGGGGTACTAAGATTCCACAGAGTGGGTATGGGAATGGAGGATGAAAGGTGGAAAGAAAGGATAAGTGTTGGGCCTAGGGGCTTACCTCTAAAAAGGGATAATAATCTATTATTATTATTTCCAAAAAGCTAAGGTGGACAATTTTGAGTGTTGTCCTAAGTTCCTGGAGAGGAACGCATGCTGATGGAGCGCATGAAACTTCATGGGTGACATGCGTCGGCCCAAGAACATGCAGTTAAAATCTACAGAAGTCAATCATGGAGGGGGTTTGCTCCTCATTTCAGATACCCTCACATTGCTCTGAAAATCGAAAAACCGAGATGTCTCTCTGAAAACCAAAAGATCCTCTGTTTGATCCTATTTTTTGGT
>JASDQU010247051.1:4930-16596 GCA_032191745.1 Picea mariana
ATGCGTGGTGAGCACTTGGAGAGACCACATCTTGAGGGGAGTATACCTTGTGTCACACAGGTGGATATGGGACCCCGGTGTCATATGTAGTTAGATTCAGTTATTGCTTGAGGACAAGCAATATTTCGGCAGGGAGGACTGTAATGTCCCCATTTTGGGACATTATAACATTACAACATTTCAGAGTGTTATGCCTACCCGAGTAGCCAGATAGGGGTGACAGAGAGTTCGGGAGATATTGAGGGGTTTATTTGGGCCCGATTTGCATCGATCATCATCAGGATCCACTCCGCACAGTTGGGCTTTGGTTTCGTTGCATTCTGACGATTTCCGTAATTTTGAGTTATTATGGGCCATATCTTAATTAAATTCACTAAGAATGTCATAATAGGCATATTACTTGGAGAAGCCTCTTAGTGTAATAGCTCATCGAAATCGAGAGGAAGAGCACTACAAGATAAGATGATGAGAAGTGACTTTCAGTGGCCGGAGAAGCCATCGGGATGGATAAATCACTTTTTAGAGGTAAAATGGTTAATTAATTAATTAATTAAGTAATTTAATCAAGGAATAATAAAATAAAGTAAAAGTCACTTGGAGGGAAAAGGTCAACAACGAATTAGGGTTTCAGGAAGCTATAAAGGAAGGGTAAAGCAACCTAATTCATTATGCATTGTTATGATTTGATGTTGAGAGTTCCCAGAGGAGGAGGAGAGTTGAACTTACTGTTTTGTGGATTTCTGGAGGAAACCACCACCATTGATCGGTTTCGGTGTTGAGAGACACACCCTAGCCCATCAGAGATACCATCCAGGTATTTCACCGTACTTTTCAGAAGTATCCATTGCAGAGTGCACAGCTCAGCCAGTGAGGGCGCAAGTCAATTTGAGGGTTTGGAGAGCTGCATGAGATCCGTATCCAGATTGCAGTTTCCTTCCAACCCATTTGAGATACATCCAGGGTGCTTCTATTGAGCCATCTATCGTCAGATTCTGACGGTGGAATCTTGCAGATCGACTCATTCAACCATTTAGGGCGCAGCGCTTCCAGACAGACATTTGGTGTTGCATGCAGAGTTTCAGAACAGATCCAGACAAATCCTTCCGACTCATTTCCTTATTTGGTGAGACGGTCATTTTGAGCCATATAGCAACAGATTCCGTTGGTGGAATCCTTTGGGGTGCATCCAATGCTACAGGAGGTGCGCAAACCCCCCAGGGGTCCAGATCCAGTGCCTTAGAGACCAGATTCGAGATCCGGCACTCACCCATTTCAGTCTAGAGGCTAGGGCGCTTCTTGTGGAGTAGTTTCCAGTGTATTCCAATGGTCTGAACTTCCAGACGAGTTTTCCAACTGGTAGTGGTTACCGTACTTCGCCGGAATCACATATTTTCGTCGATTTATACGTGCATGCATCAGATCTGCTATCATCTTCTGATCACAAGTATTTTTATGTTATTTGATTGTATCCCAATATTGATCCATGAGATTTGGTTGACGTTTATATTCTATGTTTCCAGTAGGCTATTGTATTTCCGTGCTCAAACCGTATTATACATGATATTGGGCAGTTGATGGTCTTTACTTCTGCATGCATCCTTTATATGTTGTTTAAACCATAAATATGCAACATGCACATGCAATAACCAACATACACATGCAATAACCAACATGCACATGCAATAACCCACATGCACATGCAATAACCATCAAGATCTCAAACATACAACTGAAACGCATCCAGAAACCCCCAGTGTATCAGATCTGCAAGAAAAAATAATAGATCGGTAGCAAATATCTTGATCAGCGAGATCAGGGATATTACATATACACAATTCCACTTCTTAAGAACATGCGTTTATTTGCTTCAGGCGATTCTTTTCATTCTTCAATAGTTTGTATTTTACAGAAATCATAAGATTAACGTTAACTATTTTTATTTTTTATTACATTATAATATTGAAAATTAATTTTAAATATTACCTTTTTCTTCATCTTTCTTTATTTTCATACCACTCTTTTGAAAAAGTGTTCATGTTTTGCACGACTCCAAGGTAAAAATGGGCAGAGGAACCTCAAGTGTTGGGCCAGTGAAGCATCAATTTTATATTTGTGTTTGACATACAAAATTCCGTTGAGAGCTCAAACTCCTTGATTTTCTCCAAAAATCAATAATCATTGCCACCCTCTATATCACTAAACCTCACGCATGAGCTTCGTTGCCTTGGAAAAATAGTTACCTAGTGTGAACTTTGGCTATAAACATCATACAACTTTATGTTTAAAGAATCACTTCAATCTCTCTAAATTTTTCAACATTTAAGTAATCAGATGAAATCAATAGATTTGGAACACAAGCAGTGGCTACAGTAATGCATTGAGACTCATCATCAGGAAAATTGGCCCAAATGCATTGAGACTCGTCATCAGGAAAATTGGACCAAATCTGAGATGGAAAGCCCATACAATTCTAAGAAATTGTAGGACCATGGCCCCCGGAAATTGGGAGCTCATGTCTCCCACTGGTTTAGATATTCCATGAATTGGTTGATTGCACGCCATAAAAATGTTAAATAAAAATAAAAATAACAACTAATCACAGAGAGAATATGTTGCAAATAGAGAATACCGGGACAATATACAACACAGTTTGGTTAAAAGTGGAACCTATCTTGAGTGTTTCATATTGAAGATGATTAAAGATACCAATGTTAAAGGGTGTGGTCACTTCCATCACTAGAATAAACAGTTCTTGTATAAAGATATGTTCATAAACTTGAAGTATTATAATCAACAACTTGATAAAAAGATATGCAAATTCAAGTGAGGGGTCCTTGACTTCTATTCAATTTTACTAGTATTGATAACTTGGGTAATGCATTGCAAGTATTTCGCTATTGGTTTAGATGTATTGGTGTCTCCTACACTATTTGGAGAATCTATGAGAGACAAACATTTCCAGGATGATAGGTTTTCCTATATTGCAATAGGCATAGAGGCATCTTATAGGTGTTGAGTTTTCATCCCAATTCCTCCATTTTAACTCCTTTCAAACGCCAAATAAGATCTGGCCACACTATAATCTAGAGGGCCTCATATATGACCCAACTTCCATGGAGCTTATTCCAACTGGATCATTCATAAATATGATCATGTTACCCTTGCAAGATGTGACACCAATACATAGATGGTTCAGGTCAACTTTTAACCTTCATATTTGAAGTTGGAGCCTGCAGGCCCCTTTTTTTATATTTGCTATGTGTTGGTCATTCTCAGACTAGACCTCCCAAACCAGGGAGTCATGGCTGGCCTCCTTGATCAATGAGTTGTTATGAGACTTATATCATTAAGGATGAACTTATTGAAGATAACTTCAAAGTTGAGTGTTAAGGGAAATTTGGGTTGCAACCAGATATAACACTAAAGGCAATCTGTGACTATCCTTATGTATTTATGACTATTCTTTGTATTTATATATTAGTCACTTTGAACTATTTTAATAGTCTAAGATGAATCCTATATAGATATAAGAATATGCATGCCCAAAACCACATGCAGGTGTAAAAGTACTACCATATTAGCCAGATATCTATCATTAGTTATGATTAAAGCAAACAGGAGGACAATTTAATTGCCTTTGCAAGAATCTGATTAGAACTGAACGTTAGTAAGAGGCTACCCATAAAACTAACTAAACACACAATCTATTCTATAAAAGAACTACTTTTCATTGCATATTATGTAGGGATATGGATCACTTAATGGACACTCGACACTTCCTACCTTTTGGGCAGGGACTTGTTTCTTAGCAACCCCTCTTGTTATTAATGCTTATTGGCACAAGTGATAATAGGGAAAGATTGAGCATAATCCATGCTCAAGTAGAAGGAGGTCTCAATTCTTTTAGGAAAAAAGATAAATCTTAAATTCTTTTAGGAAAAGGATACATAAATGTAGTGGTTGAGGTATTAATTCGGTTGTGTCCACGAAGTGATAAGTACTAAAGTGAATTAGAGTTAAGTTAATAAATTAATAATAGTATATATGAATATGAATTTGGTAGAAATATTGAAATGAAAGTTGTGGATCTAAAACTTGTTCTCAATTTGGGAATTGATATTAAAGGTCTTCAATTGGTTGGGAATTGTTTTGGGAACTTGGGAGCTTCAACATCAAAAAAATGGGAGCTTGGGAATGAGTTTCCTAAATAGAAAACTTTAAACTAAAATTGAATTAAATTAAAATGTAAATATTTTTATTTCATTATTACAAATACATAATTTATTACAAATATTTTCATTATATTTATTTAAAATATCACTATAAAACAAAGACTAAACTACACTAAATATTATTTTAAAAATTATTTAAGTAAAAAAACTTAATAATACTCACTTTATAGTTGTGGATATGAAAAACTTTTAATGCATGTATGTTTTCCTTCAAGCCCAGACTAAACATGAAAGTCTAATAAATCAATACCCTATCCATGGCAAGTATTTGCTCCATTGTTGCTATCAACCAACCATATCATTGAATTTCACTATATTTTCCTATTACAAGAGTAGTACTATTTAGCTTTTTCCAATCAGAACAATAATAATGCTTCAAATCTACAAAGATGTTTGAAGTTTATATATGTAAAGTTTAATTTTAAAAAGATGTTAAAATTTTATATATGTATTTCAATTTTGTTTCTCATTTTCTAATGGAATCTTTATGGATATTAAAGTTTCAATATTATGTTAAATATATTTATATAATTATTAATACAAATTAAATTAGTAATTTCTATATTGTAGTTGTTGCAATAGGAGCAATCTTATCCTAAATTAAAGTTATAATCTAAAATATTTCTTATATTTTTTTAATATATATTATTGTGGCTCCTAACTTCAGGTTTCTGCAAATTTGAGAAACTTCTACTCATTCCACATTACAATTGGCCATTAACCATTGCTACAATTCCTAGATCTTGGGCTCTTCCTAAACCTATATTTGCAAACGGAAGTTCTAGAGTGCACTAGAGAATACTCACATTCCCAATTTGGCGTGTGGTTGCCAGGGGAATACATTCCAAATTTATCATCGCAGCTGGAAAACGTGCGTCTTTGAAACATGATTTTTTTGCATGTGGCTAGCCACCACCCACCAAGACGTATCTCACATCAAACAAAAGTTCCATTAAACGAACTATCCTGCCACGAAAAAGTCAATAATGGCATGTGAAGGTTGCCACATGACACCTTAAAAAAAATTCATTTTAATGTTTTTAATTTCCTTTTGTGAGTTTTAATAATAAAGCTAGACACTCCACTATTTATGTCCCATTGACAATTGTTTGACCAATTAGAAAATATAATGACTGATATTTAAAAATTGTGAAATTTATTTTTAATTTTCAAAATAATCAATTTAATAAATTGTTTTTTTGAAAACATTGGAAATTTTTGTAAAAAATTATTACATGAAATTGAAATAATGCAAAGTTAAAACATTTTGACTTGCAAAAGAAAAGTATACACTATGTTTTGGCATGAACTAATAAATTGTAAACATATTATTTTACTATATTTTCACTCTCCACTCTCATCCTTATAGAAGATCTCGGGTGGGGGTTGAAGTTGTGTTTCAAATTACAATTTAGTTAGGTTTCATTATCATTGTTGTATTTCAAATTATCTTGCAGTTAACTTAACTTGACTATCATTTTGGTCTTGATTTTCAATTGATAAAATCATTGCAATGTTTAACCTAATTTATTTAAGCAAGCCTTGGAATTTTTAGTGATAATTTTCTTAGTATACTAAAAGAATATATGCTTAGTCTTTTCTTACAAGCATTATCATTGATTTAGCTCAATGGGATATCTTATGTGATTGAGTGCTTGGAGCTTCATGCAAGAGGTCTCAGGGTCAATCCCCTAGGCTAGATCACTCTATTGGGTACCTCACTTAATGTCCTTATTGGGCCAGGCACCATAATCGACACCAACAGGTTTGCACTAGGTACCATCTGCAAGTTGGGGGAAGTGCTTGGGAGTTTCCCTGCAAGGTTTTCCTCGGGAAAAAAGGCTAACATAGATTCATTCTAACCATGGATCTATTAAACATTGAGAGAGATAGAAAAAAATAATGAGATGCAAACCTCTCATCACTTAAAAGATCTGGGATTAAGATGAATTTATATTGTTTTGTTTATTTCTCTTTATTTTGATATTGGACATCCCATATCAATTTTTAAATTTCTAATCATTAACGTTATGAATGTACGTGACATGTCTCTTCCACCAAAATTATAAAAACACCTTGCTTATCTCAATGTTCTTTTCTTAATTGAGAAATTGTTGATACTCCAACATGTTGTTGAACCTTCTTTGGGAAGATGTGCTAGTCCCAAAGAAACAAAAGGAATTGGACCCTCAAGGGTTCAAGAAAGTTTGAATTTAGGGTGATCAACAAAGGATATGGTCAACATGCTTGACATGAACAAGAGATTCATTTACAAGCTAGACATTCGTAATGAATTTTTCACAAGCTGGTCATATATAAGAGACTCGTTGACAAGTTGATCATCAACAAAAGTCTCATTGGAAAACAATATCATTGACAAGCCACCTCTTGACACACCTTATGTTGACAAGGATGACATTAATGGACCACTTGTAGAAAAGGATGATTTCGAATGTCAATGCTAGATTTTGTCAAGAATCCCACCTAACATTTGTTGATGTCAATAATACGCTTGAATCAATATCAACCACAAATCAACTCGTCCATAAGAAAGAAGAGTTTGATAAACTTGTGTGTACAAGAAAAGCATTACTAATAGAATCTAAAACATAAGAACGACAATGGGCAAATTCACACAGTTTACATAAAAATTACCCTGGAATCTTGTTGATCAAGTTTGCTTGACCAATGTTCTATGTTCTTTGGTAGTACCTGGTGTATTTTTCTACATGTTCTATACTTTAGCCATTTTTCACAAATGTGGATTGCGGGAAGGTTTTCCCTTCATCTCTGCAATCCCGCGGGTCCACAACCTCGCAAGTCCTTACACTTAGCCATTTTTTGTTCTTTTATTCTCTATATTTTCGTGCCCACTACACTTAGTCAATTTCTTGATTGCGGAAGTCTTGTTGCGGGAACCAAAACCATTGTTGAAAGTCCTGAAACTTGCATTTCCTCATCCTACAAATTGAACCTTGCATTTCCATAGCATCCAAAATGAACCTGCATTAACACTTGTCGATTTTACAAATGTAGATGGGGGATACCTATCGACATTTCATCCCTTGATCTCCCACAACCCGCCCGCATTTTCGAATTCTCCTTCTCAATCTCTGCATCAATCATTATGCACCCTTCATACTTAGTCAATTTTCATGAATCCTGATGCATAAGCACTACTCTTGACAACATTTAAAGTTCCACTGCCACTTCAATTGTCTCACATTTGGATTAATATCATTATTAATTTGATGCAATTTTCATGAAATCTTTGTTATAAATTCAAATCCAAATAGTAATTAACATTAATAAATTGAACATCTTAGCACAAGATATTACGACAAATCGGTGATTAATTTAGTAACACTTATATCCTCAATAAAAGGGATTACCTTAATAGGACATCCACCTATTCACTAAATTTGACCAAGAAAGCATGTTGAGTAAGAGAAAAGAGCCATATTGTGGAGACACAATCAACACCCTTGGGCGTGAAGACTATGAGTATCAATTGTCTAAGGATTATAAGTGGTATTCATGACTTTCACTAGAGGAGAAAAGCTTGAATAAATTTTGGACTTCAGGAATAATATAGGTTGGGTGTATCCTCGAGGTCTTTGATTTCAAAAAATTAGTTTTATGGTGTGTAAACAAATTCAATGTTAAGCAGAGGATAATCCATTTGGAAGAAAAGACATCGGTCCATCTCACACCAATTGTTTTCAAAAAAAATCTACAAAATCCAACTCCCAACAAGACGCTCAAGTGTCTTGAAGCAAATTCCTTTTCGAATTCTCATGACGGGGGAACAAACCTCTTGAAAATATTTCTCAGAAAGCCACTTAATGATCCTAGAGGTTCTTCTCAAATTGAGCTATGCTCATTCAAATATCCATACAAAGGATTTCATGGTTATTTGCAAGGATTTTCGGGCAGTATTCTACAACTGTTATTCCAAAGTATGTTCTTTATGTTCTACATTACAATGTTCATGAGAATGTCATTTTTTACTAGGCACGTGTTATTTCAAATGAAGACTATTTTCAGTTAGGGAACTTCCATAGAAAAAAGAAGTTTTATATGACTTCTGATTTAATTTATGCCATAGTTTACTGTGATACATTTAAAGATTTACCTCAATCAAGAAGTGTAAATTATAATAAGGATCCAGTTCAATTCTACTATCCAACACTTTGGATACATAAGGCCCCTCACAATTTTTACCAAGTGCAAAATGCTTTCAATGAGAAAAGGAAGAAGCAATCCATGGTTCATTCTTGGCTCATATGTTTCCCATTGGATATGGATCATCTTTCATTAAATAATTACAAATGGATGAAGGAGGAGGGGATAACCAAAACTCTTAAGAAATTTTTCCTAAAAGTCATCAATTAACCCTGCAAGATGATATTAACACTCTGGTTAATACTAATTATCAGTATAAACAAAGAGAACGAACTGCAACTTTAACATACCCACCATCCAAGCTGAGCCATGTTACTACAAAAAAAACCCAACATAGCTCAGATACCATATTGCAACATACCCACCTACTAAAATGAAATTTAAAATGCCCCATACATATAAAATAACCAAGGAGAAGCAAGCCCATAATTTAACATGCATTTAACAAACATATTTTAAAACATGAATGCAATTGTTCAAGAAAAACAACAAACATGCAACATTCATATAAAACCATTTACACAGTGGAATTAACATCATAAAGAATAACATAAACTCATGTGTTTATAAAGCAACCAATTGGCTATGAATGAAGGACGTTCCTCCCAACCATAGGCTTGTTGTTCATTTTATCTCAACAACAAGCCACCTCTGAGTTGAGGTTATGAGTCCACAAGGAGATATAGCCCTCTTGGTTGTCCACTCTCCACTTTCAGCAGCCAAAAACCCAGGTTCTACTCCAACAACAGTTCTAATCGACCAGTTCTCTTCCCCAAAACCTACACAACCCAAGGAATGGGGTCCCCCTTCATTGTACATAGTCTCTCAGGCTTTCCCACTTCCCTCTAGGGCTCCAATGCACTCGATTGGACATGAATCTCACACTGGGGAATCCATGAACTGTCAGCTACTCCAAGAGTGTTCACTACATCCTTCACAAGGCTCTAGATCCATTTCCTAAACAGCAAAATGCTCCACGAGAACGCAACCCATTTTTACAAGCACACGGGCCATATTTATAGCATATACACAACCCAATAATGACCACCTTCAAGCACAACATGGATGGTGCTCTTCCCAGCACTCTGCTCCTCTCTTGCTACCCAAAATCAGCATGTAAAAACTTACCTCTTTTCCTATACGAATTTCCCTTTTTTCCCAAGAAATACCAAGTAAGTTGACTCTCACACTCCCTAATGTTGATTGTACTTCATCCCCATGCTCTCAATAGTTATGGGATGTGACTTCTCACACCCACCCTCTTACATGAATTCACTGATTGAACTCTCATACACTCAAGAGGAAAATTAGAATGTAAATATAGATTAACTTAAGATAATAACATACCCCTCGAATCCCCCTTTAGCCCCCTCTCTTGTGGGATCATATCCCCCCATCATTTGTGTCCCTCTCATATCACATCCAATGATTATTGTTTTTATTAATTATTTCAATGTACATAATATACAATTTTCCCCTCAGCCATATTAATCAATATGGTCTCTTTGCCCTATTATCACTCTGTAATTTACCTTGGTTGTGGAAGGAAAACCCAGAGGTAACCATAAACCAACTTGTAGATTGTAAGTTATCCCTTAAAACCCAGAGAGGGATTTCTCTCATAACTGAGTCACAGAAAAGACTGGTTATTTAATAAGCATAATGGCTAGATGTTCAGTTGAGTTAGATTTTTAAATGATTGTGGTGGCAGAGCCAAGAGAAAGTAACCATTGGGCATGGAGTCTAAACTAGCTGAAAACTAATCAAAACTACCAAGATGTTGGTTGTATGATCAATGACTGACAAAGGAAAGGTAGATAGCATAACTCATATACTTAGATAATCTTTGTAGGTGTGGGTTTAGAAGGAGATAACAATCCACTACAATAGGGCATCAAAGATGAATCCTAATGCAGCTTTAGAAGGAAAAGGTGGAAATATTTGAATATATGCAGCAGAGCATGAAACCATGAATTATGAAACATTTAATCTTATTCAAATATTTAGAAGATAACACATCCAAATGAAAATACCGAGAAAGGAAACACAATCACATGGAGAAAACATAGACTGAAAAATGCTATCACGGGAATCTTTGGATAAAAAATCATGTAGTTATGATCCTGGCAAAATTTGATTAATATCAACCAAATACAATACACAGAGCATAATAGTATTCTTTCACTCTACTTTCCCCCTTCCCCACCCTCTTTTCTTTCATCATATATAGGATTACATTACATTCTAGCTCAAGAGGGTCGAAATCTTTAGGGTTTCTAATTTTAGAAGGAGTTACAACAGATTAATAACTAATTACACCAAACTCATATATTTTAGGGTTTTGTTTCTTGACTAATTTATACCTACAAATCTCAAAAAATTACATTATCTGAGGGGAAAATAAATAATTATTTGAATCTTCATGGTGATTTAGCATGCTCCATCCAGCTGGAAATCGAATAACCTTGATCTGTGTTGATTGTACCATTTCGCAGCGAATTGCGAAATTTGCTGTGAAATCTCTATTTTTAGCAAATTTCACACCAAACTGGTAATTCACCTTTTCTCCCAAATGGAGAACTGGGTTGAGATTATATTTTGTCAAAAGGTTAACAACATTATAATGCTTCTCCACAAAAAAATTGAGCAAAACCCAGTTCACATTTCTTGAGAAAAAACCAAAATGGTTGTAGGTGATGGTGGATCATTTCTCAAAAATCGTGAAGCATTTTGACTTGAAATTAAACAATTTTTTTCATCTTACCCTGATGCATCTCCCCTAAAACTTTCGTGGAAAATGGGCGCACATTTTAAAAGTTATGATGAAAATACATTCTCGCTGCAAAACTTCCATAACACTACAAAAGTTCATGTTCGCTGCAAAAGTGTGATTATGCTGCAAAAATGTCATAACACTGCAAAATGAGCAAATAGGTTCATAAATTGGCACAAAAATTATAGGTTGCCAACATGCCCCAAACATATCGGCTCACCAACCTAAATCACATTTATACAATTGCATTATAATTTGTGGGGATTAAAATTGGGGATGTTACATCCCCTCCCCCTTATTTTTGCACTGTCCTTAGTGCACAACATAATACACGTGTACATACATATCACAGTGATAGACTCTTCATCCTTTAATACGCATATAGACTCCCCAGCCTAATTGATCCGGATTTTATGAGCAGAACGAAATGAATACAGATTATTAATAGGTGCTTAACACGAAAATAACAGAGATAC
>JASDQU010247053.1:2256-16596 GCA_032191745.1 Picea mariana
AATATGCTTCTCATCTAACAAAAATATTTGTAATATATATATACACCCACCATAGACGATGCTTCTGATCGCGCCACTTAAGACATACTATGGTAATGCATTAGTGTGTGAATGACCCCAGCTCTGAAAAGATATATAAATTCCCTCGGTTGTTGGTGACAGATATTTAAAGAACGCATTAACAATAACATGACAGCTGGTACACAAACGTAATAGGACTTGGAAGGGCTTGTAACTAAATGGTTAGTTAAATATTACTCATTCATGCTTAGCTGTCAATCCCATCAAGACTAAACCTAGCATAAGACTTTAACAGATCTGATGCAAGGAATATAATTCTAACTAAACTAGAAGCCAAGGCTAAACTGTGACTCAAACGGTTTGTCGTTTCGATTTTTTCATGGTCTAAGGAGAGATAATCATAAATACGACTGTAAATGTGTAATGAACTCTGCCACAAGAATTAAAGGCATTCTTTAACGCACCTCCTTGGGACCATCGCTTGTTTTAATTCACTCCTTTGAGATTTCGCCACCTTGCCCTAACCACAATACTTAGGTACAATTCATCATTAATCGTCATTGGAACTAGTAGACATGGGTTTTCCCAAGCTTATTTTTTCATTCTTTGATGTTGATTCTGTGTATCCTGTGACTACATTCAACGTTACCCTGGTTACTATTTCTTTCTCTGTGATATTTTCCAATTCTTATGATGTTGGCTCGGTCTAGTGGAACATGTTTGGTGGACCACAACCACCGCATACCGCTTTTCGTGAGGTAAGGCTTCTGGTTAATAAATTTGAAACCCTTTGTGTTATAACAAAATTTCTGAGTATATCAATTCCTTTAAAAAGATTTCCTAAATAACACGACTGGTCGGTCTATCGTTGTCTGGTATAGAGGTTAGCCTTTTATCTAAGCCCTTCGAGGATAATGTCACTTCGACAAAGTATAAATTTTGTTTCCTGGTATTGTCTATATATTTTGTGAGTTTTATTTCTTGGGTTTTCTACCTTAAATGAATAACTGGACTCTTAGACTGTATGGCATGCCACTTACCTTATGTTGCTCATAATGTTGAGTTTATCTTTCAGTTACAGTCACGTGAAGAAAATCGTATAAATCTGTAGACGTTTTCGATCTATTTAAGTTTCATGTGGTACATCTCTCAGTGCTTACAATGGTTTTCGTTTGTTTAGAAATAACATAGTGTGTCTCTTCTGTAACCCTATCCACCATAAGCACAGAGTGCCCTCTTGCCCAACTAAGCCCATGCTACTTCGATCTAACATACTCTTCGCGTTCCCAATGACTCCATGAAGAAAGGGTTTGAAACTAAGAGATAAATCTCCGTGATATAGTTATCCTTCGTGAATCCACACTCCGGATACATTTAATGAATCATATTCTCCAGGGTTATAAGTATGATCTATCAAATAAAATTATTCTTCTTATTCTACAACACATATACTTATTTAGGCATGATTAGAGTTGAAGCCTCCTTTTGTGTACCTTTACCAGGAGCTCTTGGGTATGGACGAGGAATTACCCTCTCCGGTGGTCCTGTAGACTTAAATATCCAAATTTGTTTTATTGTTATTTTAAATTTTCTTTAAATGAAGGACTCCCATTTGCTCAAGATTTTATCCGCAGTTTCACTTCGTTTGTTCCCAAACTAAACTAAATTAGCTAGGAAATCTTACTTTCTCTTCAAATGGGTGGCCCTACAGGTCATGTTTTTGCAATGTACAATTCATATTAGTTATTTCTTGTTTTAATGTATAATTATTCACTTTCTTTCTGAAGGAATGATTCACTTTTTTTTTTCTACAATCTAATGATGGGGCCCTGTTTAACTGCGAGGGTACCCATCACACGACTCTCAACCCTCTCCACCCCTTCGGGTCTGCGGTGACTTTTCCATGGATGCAAGGACTACATTTACTTCTAGAAATCCACAAGCTAAGTGTAGTCTGAAAAAATTACGTATCTGTTATATTTTTGCAGTTATATTATTCTGTCAGTTGACAATATACTAATCAAATTTCTTGGTCTCTCTACAGGAGCTGGACGCCTTCGACATATTTGGATTCCAAGATGTCGAATTGTGCAAGAGGTATTTGGGTTCCTATTACCGCGCTCTTACAAATTTTTATCTCAGGTTCTATCGAATGAGACAAATCAATTCTAGCAAACAATTATTGTGGGAAGCAATTGTACTAGGATCATGTATAGTTGGTTAATTCTACATTCCATTTTTAAGAAGGACATAAGGGTCAATCCCTTTATTGTGACATGCTTAAAGTACTTACCATTTCAAACCCTGCTCCTGTGTATTATATGTGTTTGTACTCAGGACTTTGTATTCGGGTATTTCTATATATATATTTATAATGATTTCTGTCATACATAGCATTTCATCTTGATTCTGGTTTTAATATGTACATGAATGGAAACCTCAATTAAGTACTATGGCTCTGTGTTTATTTACCTATAGAAATATAGGAATACATATATATATCTACATAATTTGGTTCCATTCACATTGTGCACATAGATAGTTTACTTAGCAAATACAATTAAATTGTGAGGGTTTATCCTACAGTTTTATCTCATTACAACAGTAATCTAATCCAACAGAGATAATCCATTCCGAATTAGTTTTAGAGGCATTTTGTCAATCCTTAAGTTCAACAACATTAAATCAGATTTTCATCCATAGCAATACTTCTATCCAGAATTAAACAGATGCGTTCTATCAGTTATTAAACCATATAACATTCAACCAGAGAAAAGAGTAGGATGACATATCTGAATAGTTGTCGAATAACAAATGGAACAACCACATTCCTCCCAACCTTAGAAGATAACAAACAAATGACTTGTCTCATTATCCCCCTAGCCTGACCATGAATCCATGAGGGCGAACTCAGAACTTCTCCTCAGCAATAGTCCTATAGTTTTCAACAACTTCTCCTTTCCTCACACTCAGTAAACAATGTTCATAACAACAAGAGATAATTCCTCTCCTCAGCATACTAGACAATGTCCTGCCTCCTCCCAAAGCATTTTGTGCCTTGGTCTTTTTCCCCTTTGGGAATTTTCGCAGCTTTCCAAATCCCTGATTTCCAGGGGGTGCCAATGGCCAAATTCCTGATTTTCCACTTGTAATAATCAGCCCTGAGATAGTTCCAACATGTTCCCCACTCATGGAGTCATGGTCAGCTGATTTTAACCTGGTTGTTCCATTTGTCCATCAACAATAAAATAAATTATTTTGTTTCATACAAGTGTCATAGTCAAGTAGTTAGCTGGGTCAAATCAGATCTCTGCCCAACATTCATAATCATTAATTACAATGGACTAAATTCAAAATTTTTAATTTCCATAAATGGAAAAAATTTTCCAATTTCGAATTTACAAAAAACGGAAATAATTTCCTAAGAAATTTGAGACTTAAAAATAAACTATTTTTGGGGATGTTACATCCTTTCCCCCTTCAATAAAAAGTTGTCCTCAGTGTTCGTTCTTTTCTTGGAATAGGGTTGGATGACATTCTTCAAATCTCCCTTCAACTCCCAAGTGGCCTCCTCGGGGCTAAAGTGCTTCCATTGCACTTTTACCTGGGCGACGATTTGGTTCTGAAGTGCTATTTGTCTCCTGTTCAGAATGCATAGAGGTTCCACTTGGAACTCACCTTCTAGTTCCACTGGCACCAAGTTTCAATCAATGATATGAGTAAGGTCATGAACATAATTCTTTAACAAATAAACATGAAATACATTATGAATTTTTATATTGGAAGGAAGTGCAAGGTGGTATGCTACAGGTCTAATTCGAGCTAATATCTTGAAAGGGACACAAAATATGGGTGCCAAATTGGCACAGTTCCCTAGATTTAGTGAACATTTTCGGGATTTGACTTTTAAATAGACGTGATCTCCCACTTGAAATTTCAGGTGTCTTCTTTTCTGGTCCGCATAACTTTTCTGTCTATCCTACGCCCCTTTTAAGTTCTGTTGTACTTTTCTTACCGTGCTCTCCATTTCCTGGAGCATCTTTGGTCCTACCATGATTCTGTCAACTGGGTTATCCCAACTAATCGGAGTCGTACACTTTCTGTCGTACAATACTTCGAAAGGGCTCATCTTAGCCGAAGTTTGGTACCCATTTTTGTATGCAAATTCTACCAAGCGTAGGTAGTCCTCCCACTTGCTTGGTTTTGTTCTTACATAAATGAGGAACATATCTTCTATGATTTTATTTGTTCGTTCAGTCTGCCCATCCGTTTGTGGATGATAACTCGTGCTGAAATTCAAGTTAGTATTTAACCCTGCAAACAATTCTTTCCAAAAAGTAGATGTAAATTTTATGTCTCTATCTGAAATCGCCATTTTTAGAATACCATGCAGTGTAAAAACTTCTTTCATGAATATTTCAGCGATGTTAATGGATTTAAAAGTAGACTTTACAAGAATAAAGTGTGCAGACTTACTAAGTTTATCGAATACCACCATAATTGAATCATTTTGTTTTTGAGTTATAGGAAAACCTATAATAAAGTCCAACAATATAGTCTCCCATTTCCATTCCGGCATAGGTAAGGGCTGCAATAGGCCGGCTGGATGCTGGTGTTTCGCTTTTACCTACTGACAATCTTGACACTTAGTTAAGTATTCTGTTGTTTCTCCCTTCATATTAGGCCAATAAAATAACTTTCTTAGTGTTGTTATCATTTTCTAGTATCTTGGATGACCAAAATAGGGTTTCTTGTGCACTTCATCCAAAACTGTTAACTTTAACTCTGCCGAATTTGGTAAATATATTGTGTTTTTAAATCATAGTAGACCATTCATGTCCAAACTCAGACATGTTTTGTCTGATTTTTTTGTAGTGTTCTGTAATTCTATCACTGTTTTAGTTTAATTTTCGTCGTTATTACCTACAGCCTATATCCTCTGTTCAAGATCACTTTCGTCCCTGCTAATGTTTATTTCGAACAACCCATGAAGTCTTCTACTTAAGGCATTAGCCACCTTGTTTTCATTACCCTTGATATGTCTTACCTCAAAGTAAAATTCGCTCAAGAAGGCTAGCCATCTTGCTTGCCTTGTATTAAGGTTTGATCGACTAAACAAAAATTTCACACCGTTGTTATCTATCAATAATAGAAATTTTCTGCCCATTATGTAGTGATGCCACATCTTTAAGGCATGTATTACAGCTGCCAAATCTAAGTCATGAGTGATGTAGTTTCATTCGTGTTCCTTTAGTTTTCGGGATTCATAACAAATAATGTGTCCTTCTTGAGTTAGGACACCACCTGGTCCTTCTTTACTTGCATCTATACAGGTAGTGAAATCTTTGTCCGGATCTTCTACCTTTAAAATGGGTGCGCTCGTTAGCAATTCCTTTAACTTATCAAAACTGTCTTGGCATTTATGTGACTAGTTAAACTTGGTTCCCTTCTTTTGTAACGATGTGATAGGATATGCAATTTTGGAAAATCCCTCTATAAATCTATGGTAATATCCGATGATTCCAATGAATGATCAGATGTCCACTACGTCCTTAGGAATCGACCATTCCATGATGGCTCTTATTTTCTCAGGATCGACTGCAATGCCTTCTGCATATATTACATGTCCTAGGCACTGTATTTTCTTCTGATAAAAGTCACACTTATCGAATTGAGCATACAATTTGTGCTTCCTTAAATTTTGCAAAACTATCCTTAAGTGTTCTTCATGTTCTTATTTTGTTTTACAATGTACTAGAATGTCGTCAATAAATAGAAACACAAACTTGTCGAAGTAGTGACTGAAAATACTGTTCATTAAACACATAAACGTGGTTGGTGCATTAGTGATTCCAAAAGGTATAACAACAAATTCGTAATTTCCATACCTCATTTGGAAAGTTGTTTTACTTATGTCCTCATCTTTTATCCTAACCTAGTGATAACTAGATCCTAAATCTAATTTCGAGAAAATCTTTCCCCCACCTACTTGATCGAACAGATCATTTATCCTAGGTAAGGGGTACTTGGTCTTAATCATCATTTTGCTTATTTGTCTATAATCAATGCATAATCTCAGAGTTTTGTCCTTCTTTTTCACAAAGAGGACTGGTGCTCCCCATGGTGAAACACTCGGTCTGATATATTCTTTGTCTAATAATTTATGTAGTTGAATTTTTAGTTATGTTAATTCTGGAAAACTCATTCGGTATGGTGCTTTAGAGATAGGGGCTGAACTAGGCAGTAGGTCGATAGAAAATTCTATCTCCCTCCTTGGGGGTAATTCATGTATCTCATCCACAAACACATCTCTAAAATCATGCAAAACAAAAAAATCCTCCAATTTAGGTTTATCTTCTTTTTCTAACAGGTCTGTTACTTGGATGGCATAAACTTGACAACCCTTTCTCATGCATTTCTTGAATTGCATTGTTGAAATCTGTCTAACTGAGATTGGTTTTTGTATACATTGAACTGTCCTAGAAGTGTCATTTTTGTCTTTATACTTTAGTGATTTTTCATAACAATCTAACACTGATTTATGTATTTCTAACCAATCCATTCTGATAATTACATCATAAGACCCTAATGGTAGAGTGTTCATATTTGTCTTTATGTTTTGACCATCTAAACTGAACTCATAATCATAAATAAAGTCGACTACTTTTCTTTTTGTTCATATTGCTAGTTGTACCAATCAAGATTTTGCATGCCTTGTTTTCCTAAGTTTATTTGACTCCATTATATGAGGAGTGATATAACTCAATGTAGCTCCCAGGTAAATTAAAACATAAATACAAGTGTTATTGATTTTACCTTCAATTTCCACCAGAAAGGATTGGTGGTCATCTTGTTGGCCATCCACGACTGCATTTATCCGATGCAATCTTATGCACACATCTTCCATCGTAGAGGCTTCCTGCAAGTTGTGAACTGTAGTTCTGGATATTGAAGTCAAACATGGACAGTTCCTCCTTAAATGAGGTTCTCCACATTCCCAACATTTTAACAGTTCACGGGGTTTTCCCCGAACTTCTTTGTCCCCAGGTTTACTGGTTTACCACTTCCTTGTGTGTTTTGATTGTTGGAGTAGACATATTTCCTTGGAAAACTTTTTTTTGTGTTCTGATAAGGAGATGGCTGATATGCCTTCTTCCACTGGTTCATTCGGTCTTGTTTCTTATCTTTCCAAGCCTTTGGAATTTTTGACCATTGTTTGTATTGGTCGTAACACATTTGGGCTTTCCTGAATACTTCACTGAAGGTCTTGGTATTATCAAATTCGATTATGTCCTTATAGGACTATGGTAGACAGCTTAGGAACCATTGAATTTTCACTTTGTCCTTCTGGATATAAGGAACGGACCTTAGTAATTCCAGGAATTTGTTTATCAGATCTTCCATAGCCATTTAACCAAGTCATAGATCATAAAATTCTTTGGTTTTATTTCATATTAGCTTTCAGATGGGTATTGTTTATTAAAGTATTTTTTAAAGTCCGACCATTCCATCCGTTTTTCTTTTAGACCCTTGGCTAACTTTAAGTCTTGCCAATATATGTTGGCTTTCCTTTTCAGATTATAGATGGCCATTCTGACTTTCATATTGTTGGAATAGTTGTATATCCGGAAATACTTCTTGATGTATAATAACCATGCTTCAACTTCCTCCCCTCTTCTGGATTCCCCATCAAAGGTTGATGGTTTTATTTTCTTAAACTCTCCCTCAAGGTGATCTACCTTTTCCCTTTTTCTGCCTGTTTTTATTTTATCTTCAGTTTAATGTGTATCGTCAGATGAGTTGTCCCCTTTTTCTGCTTCAGGACCAGAATTCTTGGAGGCCCTTTTACTAACCTCTTCTTCATGGTTATCCTCCTTTGGGATTTTCTTTGTCACTATACTTTGCAATAGGACTTCATTTATTTTCTGTTGTTCCTGCTGTTCCTTTTTCAGTTTCTCATTGTCTTCTTTGAAAACTTGCAGCTCAACAATGAGATTTCTCATCGTTTCCAGAACTTCGGTAGGTGAGCTTCCATCATTGTTCTGTCTCTCATCTTCAAGAGGTCTTTGTTCAGGATTTCCCTCAAGTCTGATTTCTGCTTCATCCTCAGTTGCCATGATTAACACAGAACAAAAAAAGAGTTTTTTGTTTGTAACAATAATGATTTGTTAGTTTTACATAGATAGAAATATGTGCTAAGTAAATATTTTGTCCCTGTTCAAGGTCCAAATGCTGTAACCTTTTCTCTAATAGCATATGTAATGTTTCCCTAAATTTACAACAAATTTTTTTTTCTTAGGGACATTAGACTTAATTAATGTGTCCAATATATGTCAGGCATTTCTTGCTACATTATGAGGTGATTCAATAAGTTTCTTTCTTCCACTATTTATACTTACCAAATCCTTTATAAAAGGTAAAAGAAAGACTTTGTTAATCTCAAGGGAGGTGGATATACTTTAATACATAAACAAAAAACTATTTGTATATATATATATATATCCTTACGATAGACTATGCTTCTGATATAACAAAAATATTTTTAATATATATATATATACACCCACCATAGACTATGCTTCTGATCGTGCCACCTAAGACATACTATGGTAATGCATTAATGTGTGAATGACCCCAGCTCTAAAAAGATATATAAATTCCTTCGATCGTTGGTGACATATATTTAAAGAACGCATTAACAATAACATGATAGTCGGTACGCGAACGCAATAAGACTTGGAAGGGCTTGTAACTAAATGGCCGGTTAAATATTACTCATTCCTGCTTAACTGTCAATCCCATTAGGACTAAACCTAGAATAAGACTTTAACTGATATGATGCAAGGAATAGAATTCTAACTAAATTAGAAGCCAAGGCTAAACTGTGACTCAAACGGTTTGTCATTTCGATTTTTCCATGGTCTCAGGCGAGATTATCATAGATAGGACCGTAAATGTGTAATGAACTCTGCCAGAAGCAATGAAGGCATTATGTAATGCACCTCCTTGGGACCATCACTTGTTTTAATGCACTCCTTTGAGATTTCGCCACCTTGCCCTAACCACAATACTTATGTACAATTTGTCATTAATCGTCATTGGAACTAGTAGATAGGGGTTTTCCTAAGCTTATTGTTTCATTCTTTAATGTTGGTTCTGTGTATCATGCGACTACATTCGAGGTTACCCTGGTTACTATTTCTTTCTCTGTGATATTTTCCAATGCTTACGATGTTGGCTCGCTCTAGTGGAACACGCTTGGTGGACCACAACCACCGGATACCGCTTTTCGCAAGGTAAGGGTTCTGGTTAATAAATTTGAAGCCCTCTGCATTATAACAAAATTTTTGAGTATATCATTTCCTTTAAAAATATTTCCTAAATAACATGACTTGTCGGTCTATCGTTCTCTATATAGAGGTTAGCCTTTTATCTAAGCCCTTCGAGGATAATGTCGCTTCGACAAAGTATAAATTTTGTTTCCTGGTATTGTCTGTATACTTTGTGAAATTTCTTTCTTGGGTTTTCTACCTTAAATGAATAATTGGACTCTTTGACCATATGGGAGGCCACTTACCTTATCCTGCTCATAAATTTGATTTTTCCTTTTAGTTACAGTCACACGAATAAAATCATATAGCTTTGTAGAAGTTTTCGATCTATTTAAGTTTTCCATGGTACATCTCTCGGTGCTTACCAGGGTTTTTGTTTGTTTAGAAATGGCATAGTGTGTCTCCTCTATAACCCTATCCATCGTAAGAATAAAGTTCCCTCTTGCCGAACTAAGTCCGTGCTACTTCGATCTGTAACATACTCCTCGCGTTCCCAATGACTGCCCCAAGCAAGGGTTTGAATCTAAGAGATAAATCTCCATGATATAGTTATCCTTCGTGAACCCACACTCTGGATACATTTAATGAATCATATTCTCCAGGGTTATAAGTATGATCTGTCAAATAAAATTACTCTTCTTATTCTACAACAAATATACTTATTTAGGTATGATTACAGTTGCATCCTCCTGTTGTGTACCTTTACCTGGAGCTCTCGGGTGTAATGTACCTCAAAAATCATCATAAAAAAAAAAAAAAAAAAATTCTTGTACATTTATCCTTGAAAAGTTTCAAGGTCTCAAGCAAGTAGGCTTTCTGTTATAAAGCTTGAGTCTGAAATTTTTGTTAGAGACCTTACTGTCGTTGATTGTCTTTACTATGCAACTTAAACTTCCTACTCGATGGTACAATAATGTATACTCCCCCCTTCACTGTTATTTAAAATATTGTAAAAATTACCAATATTTTTCTTATTTGATGTTGTCTATAACACCAGCACGGATTTAACTATAACAGGTCTATTACTTCCATACTTCTAATCGAGAGGAAGATTCTCCAAATCAACACACAACAATCTCCCGAAGTCGCGAAAAGTGACCAGTATGTTGGGATTTCGGAGTTCAGGATTTTGTGAGTTCAACAGTCAAATATAAACACACAACCACTCCCGAAATCACGAAAAGTGACTAGCACTTCGGGATTTCGGAGTTTGGGATTTTGTGAGTACAACCGTCGATCGGCAATACACAACAATTCCCGAAATCATGAAAAGTGACTAGCATTTCGGGATTTCACGAATACAACAGTCGAACATCAATACACAACAATTCCTGAAATCGCGAAAAGTGACCCGCACTTTGGGATTTCGGAGTTCGGGATTTCGGGGTTTCAAATGTCAAACAACAACACAAAAAATTTCCTAAACTTTCGAAAAGGTAAAGGTGGGGCCCGTATTTCAAGATTTTGGAATTCGGGGTTTCGGGGTTTCAAATGTCAAAAAACAACACAAAACATTTCCCGAAGTTCCGAAAAGGTGAAGGTGGGACCCATATTTCAGGATTTCGAAATTTGGGCTTTCAGGGTTTCAAATGTCAAACAACAGCACAAATCATTTCCCGAAGTTTCGAATAGGTAGATGTGGGGCCCGTATTTCAGGATTTCGGAATTTAGGGTTTTGGGGTTTCAAATGTCAAACAACAGCACAAAACATTTCTCGAAGTTACGAAAAGGTAAAGGTGGGGCCCGTATTTCGGGATTTCAGAATTCGGGGTTTCGGGGTTTACTAACTCCCGATGCGAAAACACTACACAATGTCAAACGCCGAATCGTGAAGTCACGAAAAAGGTATGGGGCCCAGCCAATATCGGTTTTTGGCGTTTGGTAATGCTTGATGCAAGAACAACATCCCACGGTAATCGTCGAATCCCAAAATGTGATCAGGCTGTGGGGCCACTTCGGGTTTTCAGAGTTTTGCAAGAACAAAAGAACTCCACACAACTTGAACCAATAAACTCTGAAAAGTTAGAAAAAGAAGAAAAAAAACATAAACAGAGTTTAAAAACTCAGTAATTTTGTTCCCGACATTATTCATACAGTTAGATTAATGAAATTACAGCATAACCTCCACTCCCAATATGCCAATCTCAGCATTGATTTCACTCATAAAACACATAAAGAAAGAAAATAACAGTGAATCTAATTTAGAGGAGATTTCTTCCAAAATTTAACCATGCATAATCCTTTCAACTATCATAACAAATAAAAACCCAATTTTATGGTTCGTTCAGAAAGGGGTCACTCAAGATTAGATTTACCCTATGTTCTCTATCAGCCTTTAGGCTTCATGAATTCGAACTGATTTTTCCTACACATTATTATCTATCATAATTAGAATATGCATTACATCCGTGATTGAATCATTCACCATGGAATGGAAATTATTTTAGTTCCGATTTAACACACACATTGCATCAGATATAAAATCATTCAGACAGAAAATGGAAATCATTCCAGTTCCGATTTAACAAATATATTGCATCAGATATAAAATCATTCAGAACAGAGAAGGAGAAGATTTAACATATCTGAACCAATTAGCGGGAAGACAAAGGGAATAGCTATGTTCCTCCCAACCGTAGAATAGGGCAGCCAAAATCACTTGCCTGATTCACCCCCTAGCCTGACCATGAATCCATGAGGGCAAACTTGGAAACTTCTCCTCAGCTATGTCCTTCAATTCCAACAGTTATCCTCTTGCCTCACACTTACTCAACAGTGCTCATAACAACAAGGCGATTCTGTTTCAACAAGCTCCTCTTGCCTCACACTCAATCCGCAATGTTCATAACAGCAAGAGAGCTCAGGAATCCTTTCCCATCATACTTGGCAGCATCCTGCCTCCTCGCATATGCTATATATTTATTTTCTTGCCCAGGTCTTTTCCCTCCTTTAGGGATTTTCGCAGCTTTCTTAATCCCTGATTTTTAGGGGCTTTCAGTAGCCAAATCTATGATTTTCCACTTGTAATCATCATCCCATAGGTAGTTCCAACTTGTTCCCCACTCATGGAGTCATGGTTAGCTGATTTTTAACATGGCTGTTACATTTGTCCTCCTGCAGTTAATATAAATGTTATGTTGTGATACAAGTTTCATAGTCAAATACTTAATTGAGTCCAAACAAATCTCTACCCAATAGTCACAATAATTAAATACAATTATTAAATTCAAAATTCGAAATTTCCATAAATGGAAAAAAAATTCCAGATTCGAATTTGCCTAAAACGGAAATAAATTTCCAGCACACAAAATAAGAAATATTTTATTTTTGGGGGATGTCACATTGGGTATGGCCAAGGAATTACCCTCTCCCGTGGTCCTGTAGAATTAAATATCCAAATCTATTTTATTGTTATTTTAAATTTCCTTTAAAGGAAGGACTCCCATTTGCTCAGGATTCTATCCACAGTTTCACTTCGTTTGTTCCCAAACTAAACTAAATTAACTAGTAAATCTTACTCTGTGGTCAAAATGGGCGGCCCTACAGGTCATGTTTTTTCAATGTACAATTCTTATTAGTTATTTCTTGTTTTAATGTATAATTATTCACTTTCTTTCTGAAGGAATGATTCAAATTTTGTTTTCTACAATCTAATGATGGGGCCCTGTTTAATTGCGAGGGTACCCATCAGGCGAATCTCAGCCCTCTCCACCCCTTCGGGTCTGTGGTGACTTTTCCATGCATGCAAGGATAAAATTTACTTCTGGAAATCCACAAGCTAAGTGTAGTCTGAAAAAATTATGTCTGCGTTATATTTTTGCAGTTATTTTATTCTGTCAGTTGACACTATACTAATAAAAAAAATTGGTATCTCTACAGGAGTTGGGCAGCTTCAACATCTTCGGATTCCAAGACGTCGATCTATGTAACAGGTATTCAGGTTCCTATTACCACGCTCTTACAAATTTTTATCTCAGGTTCTATTGAATGAGACAAATCAATTCTAGCACACAATTATTATGGGAAGCAATTGTACTAGGCTCCTATATAGTTGGTTAATTCTACATTCCATTTTTAAGAAGGACATAAGGGTCAATCCATTTATTGTGACATGATTAAAGTACTTACCATTTCAAACCATGATCCTGTGTATTATATTTGTTTTTATTCAGGTATTAATATATATTCATGTCTTGAAGTTTTACTTTATATCTCCTCTCGAGATTACTTTGATCCTATAAAACAATTCGAATAATTTTCTTTAGTTATTCATGTAACTACTAAATTTTAGAACTAGGTATATGCTTATCAAATTTGTTTGTCTCCGGATTATATGTCCTTTTAACTTACGTAACTTTTATTTCTGTATTATTTTATATCAGAACAGAGAAATTTGTTTATGAATAACTGAATATGTACATGTTGGGTATGTGTTATATTCTTTGCATGTGTGTGTGTGGGTGCGTCAGATACGACAACTGCGTCTGACGATCCATACAAACTAGGGCTCTGCCATTGCGCCGGGCGCTTCCTAGGGGGGTCCCAGGGGGGGGCAGGTATGCCCCCCCTGGTTACGTGCAACGTTCGGGGCAGCGCCCCGAATTGTTTTTTTTTTGGGCGGTTTTTGCTATTTTTAGCGGATTTTGCTATTTTTAGCTGATTTGTAAATTAATCCCGGATTAAGGGATTAGGGTTTTGGTATCTATGGAATACCTAAAAAAATTGTATATATTGATTGGAGAATGGTGAAATTCGATATAATGAAAAGAAGAAAGGTTTTCCCGGTTGAGGGTTTCCGGTAAAAATCTCTATGTAATATGTGTATGAGCCATTGATTAATTTCTATACTGCTTAAGAATCTATATGCATTGCTTTAATTCACAGGTTTAAAACTTACATGTGGTATCAGAGCACGTTTTTGGCTTCAGAGGGACGCCTTTGTTGCTGAGGGTTTGGCTTGGTCTTGATAGATCAAGTTTATCTTGGG
>JASDQU010247054.1:0-16595 GCA_032191745.1 Picea mariana
GGGGGTGGAGCGAGAGGGATGGGGGAATAGAGAGTGAGGGGGAGAGAGGGATATATGTAGGGGAGAGTTAGAGGGGGATAGTAAGAGAGAGAGAGAGAGGGAAACAACAAGATAGGGAGAGAGGGGGAAAGGGGGGGTGATTTCGGAGAAAATCCCCTTTAGTAGTGGGTTTTATTGCAACATACAAATAATCGTATAGAAACAAATTCACAACAAGAACATGCAACAAAGATATAATAATTTATTTCAAGAGAAATAACCAACTATTGGGTGAAAGTGAAATATTGAATCACCTGGAGTCCTATAGTTGATTTCTATCCCAATTGTCATGTTTTCTTTGCTCCTTTCCAACAACTCCTCTATAACCTACAAGAACCTTAAATATGCAAGACTATATAGATAGGTGGTTACACTAATAGATACATGTTAGTCTAATGGAATATAATGGTAAAATCTCAACAACTAGTATTCTACGAAATATATGTGAAAAGATTGCAACCAAAACATTACAAATTCAACATATTTCGAAGGAAAGAGTTTCTATTTTTATTTAACAGTTAAGGTGGTTACAACTTTATACTTGTCCCACGCAGTGTTGCCCTGTCGAGACAGATATCAAGTTCCTCCACCCTTTCTCCTGCTATACAAGATGGTATTTATTTATGATCTATCACAGGCCTAAAGAGAATATAAGGGGAAACTCTTGGCAAGATAAGTTGATAATCAAAAAAGAGGGTCGGAAACAAAGGTTTCCATGTCAAACCAACAACAACAAGGATGCGTAGGGGTTTACAAACTTGGTGGGGTTAACCAAACATAGGTTTTCTTAATGTGTGCAAAGAACTATTACTTGTCATTACCAAGTTATCCTTGAATAAATTCTCTTTTTATGTGGTCTTTAGTTGGCTAGAGATAGTTGAGTATGGGTAAAAGAAGTTAGGAAACTAACCAAACCCATAACTCAACATTTAATTAAGCATGGATATATATTTTTAATCATTTTCTGACATGTAAATGATTGTCTCTTTAGTGGCCCGCGTTTACACAAGTGTAATTTTTAAACCTGTGAAGTAAATAAATGCATATAAATTCTTAAGAAAAGAAGAAAATAATCAATGGCTCATACACAGTAGACAGAGATTTACGCTGGAAACCCTTAACCAGAAGAAAACCAATCTTCCTTGGTGCCACACCTTTCAACTCTTGATTGTATTAATTTCACCATTCAACATACAATATATACAATTTTTTAGGTATTTCATAGCTACCAAAACCCTAATCCCTTAATCCCAGATTAATTTACAAAACCGCTAAAAATAGAAAAAACTGCCCAAAAACAAATTTCAGGGCGCTGCCCCGAATGCTGCGCGTAACCAGGGGGGCCATACCTGCCCCCCTCTGGGATCCTCGTAGGAAGTGATCGATGTAGATGACATAAATCCCAAAAGAATTTGGGATCATTATACGCAGTTGTTGAATCTGATGCGCCCACACACACACGTGCAAATAATATAACACATACCCAACATTCTCCCACTTGTTGTTTTCTTTTCATACAAGGGTTCACAGGATTATATAGTCAACAATCCAGGGCAGTAATGCCCATTGTTACTCTACACCAGGGGAACTTTTCTGTGCTCATAGACTTTGTCAATGACTCTGCAACATTCTTCAAAGTGTCAACCTTTTCCAGCAACACCTTTTCTTCAACCATGTCTCTCACAAAGAGATACTGAACATCAATATGCTTTGTCTTCAAATGATAAGCTGGGTTCTTTTCCAAGAAGATTTCACTTTGACTGTCACAATCTAATCTCACCGCTTGTTGTACCAACCCAATACCTGAACACAATCTCTGTAACCATACTGCTTCCTTTCTTGCATGAGTGGCTGCCATGTATTCAACTTCTATAGTTGAGAGTGCCACTACAACCTGTCTTTTGCTCATCCAACTGATTTCTCCTCCAAATAGGTTAAACACATACCCAATTGTATATATTTTGTGATCTAGATCTATAGCCTAGTCTACATCAACAAAGCCATGCATGTCCACCACTTTGTCCAATCCTGGTCTTCCTTGGTAGCACAATCCATAACTGGTAGTGCCACGAAGATACCCGAAGACCCTCTTTACTATTTTCCAATGATCCTTCCCTGGTTTTGACATATACCTGGTCAAAACTCCCACTACATGTGCAATGTCCGGTCTAGTGCAAACCATTGCATACATCAAACTGCCAACTGCACTAGCATACAGAAAATGGGGCATGTCGTCTTCTTCTTCCTGTGTCTTGGGACATTGATCTACAGATAAATTTACACCTATAGGAATAGGAACCTTGACCGGTTTACTTCCATGCATATTAAACCTCTGCAATATCATCTCAACATATTTTCTCTGATTCAACTAGAGTTTCCTATTTGCACGATCTCTTTTAATCTCCATTCCCAGAATGAAGTTAGCAGCACTGAGATCCTTCATGTCAAATTTGGAGGATAGATGTGATTTCACCTCCTTGATAACATCCATGTTATTTCCTACCAGCAACATGTCAACAACATACAACACTACATAAATGAAGTGATTACCAACCTGCTTGGAATATACACAGTGATCAGCCCTGCTTCTTACAAATCCCAATCCAAGGATGTATGTGTCAAAATTTTGGTACCACATCCTAGGTGATTGGTTCAAACCATATAGTGACTTATTTAGCTTACAGACCATCTCTTTCTTTCCCTTCACTACAAATCCTTCTGGTTGCTTCATGTAGATTTCTTCTTCCAGATCCCCATGTAGGAATGTTGTCTTCACATCCGTCTATTCCAGTTCAGGATCAAAAGAAGCAACAATAGATAAAATAAATCTAATAGAAGTTGACTTGGCAACAGGAGAAAAAATCTCACCAAAGTCAATTCCCTCTACCTGGGAATAACCTTTTGCTACCAACTGAGATTTGTATTTCTCCACTTTTCCTTATGCATCAAAATTCTTCTTAAACAACCATTTGCTACCAACAAATTTTCTTCCAGCTGGCAACTCAACTATATCCCATGCTTCATTCTTATCCAAGGAATCCATTTCTTCAACCATGGCCTTCTTCCAGAGTTTACTATCCTCTAAATTCACTACTTCCCTGAAAGTTCTAGGATCATCATCAGTAATAGATAAAGAAAAATTGGAATGGAAATTAGGTGGAATATACCTTTCTATGTTCCTTCTTTCTCTCACTGATATCCTCAATACTAGGGTATGAGGTTCTTCTTCTTCTGCTTCATCTTCTTCAGATGATTCAGATTTTGCATCATCCAACTCAAGCTCTATTTTCTCAGGTTCTTCTTTCCTTGGTAGGAATTCCTATTTGGAAACATCTTTTACCTCTCTAAAAACAACATCCTGACTGTAAACAGTCTTCTTAGTTTCTGGGTTCCAAAGCTTATATCCTTTCACACCATCTTTATAACCAATAAAGATACACTTTTCATCTTTATTATCCAACTTACTCCTATTTTCCTTTGGAACATGTACATAAGCATCACAACCAAACACTATAAGATGTTCAAGAGAGGGTTTCTTGCCATTCCATACCTCGTGTGGAGTTTTATCATCCAACGCTGATGAGGGTGATCGATTGACCAGGTAACATGTTGTACCCACTGCCTCTGCCCAAAATTCTTATCCTAACTTGGAACCACTAAGCATGCCCCTTGCTTTTTCCATCAGTGTCATGTTCGTCCTTTCTGCAACTCCATTCTACTGAGGTGTGTATGGAGTAGTCTTCTGCCTTTCTATACCACACTTCTTACAGAATTCTTCAAATTCATTTTTGCAGTATTCTCCACCATTATCTGTCCTCAATACCTTTATTTTCTTTTCTGTTTGATTTTCTACCAGAGCCTTAAACTCTTTAAATTTATCAAATACCTCAGATTTATTTCTAAGAACATAAATCCATGTGTTCCTTGAGAAAACATCTATGAATGAAACATAATACACATATTTACCTAGGGATGGAATGTGAACACATCCAAACACATCACTGTGTATCAACTCTAAGATCCACTTTTCTCTTGTAGCACCAGATGGGAATCTTACTCGATTTTGTTGACCATATATGCAATGTTCACAGAATCAAAATTCAGAGTGAAATTAGGCATACCTTCAACCATACTTCTAGTGTGTAGTGTTCGAAGGCCCTTTTCTCCAATATGCCCCAGTCTTTGATGCCATAGCATGCTCTTCTTTCCAGGGACAATATTGGTCTTGTCTTCTTTATTTGTCTGCTCAGGGACAACAAAACTATTACACCCATTAGTATAAGTGCTTCCCAACAACTTGTATAGATTTCTACACTGAAATCCCCTCATCAACACCATTTCTCCTCGTACATCTTGCAAGTGCCCTTTTCCAATACAGTATCCACTCCTGCATCATCCAACTTGCTTACAACTATTAGGCTTCTGGCTAGTTTTGGAATGTGCAAAACCCCAGGGAGATTTCTAATCCTTCCATCTTTTAGAAGCAACTTAACCCTTCCACGTCCCACGATTTTGGTTGTCAAGACATCTCCTAGGAATACATCACCGTCATCATATTTTTCATATTTACAGAACCTTTCAACTCTTTATTGTATTAATTTCACCGTTCAACATACAATATATACAATGTTTTAGGTATTCTGTAGCTACCAAAACCCTAATCCCTTAATTTGGGATTAATTTACAAAACCACTAAAAATAGCAAAATACGCTAAAATAGAAATAAACGCCCAAAAAAAAAAATTGGGGTGTTGCGCGTAACCAGGGGGGCCATACCTGCCCCCCCCCTGGAACCCCCCTAGGAATCTCCCAGTGCACATGACACAAAGGGAAAAGGAATTTGGAATTTTCAAATGCAGTTGTCGAATCTGACACGCCCACACACACACATGCAAAGAATATAAGACATACCGAACAACAAGTTCCATAACTATGAGAGTGCGTACATCTTCCAAAAAGAGGTTTTTTGGAAGGCCTCAAGGATGCATGGGGAATAATAGTTTGTAAATAGGATAGGGATTATGCCAAAAAGATTTTAATGCTTCAAATATGGAAATTGACACTATCCATGTCAATCAGAGATCATAGCCAAAAAAGAGATACACAATGGATCTATATCTTATAATCGATGAAGGATATCTAGAGGCAAGAGATAGATAATTGATCCTTTACAAGTATCGATATGAGGATTGGTACTATCCAATCGTAACTCACACATCAACATAAAGAGGGTGATGCTACTATATTCTCGAGGTATTCAAATCAACTATCCCAATACGACTTTGCACCGTGTGAATAGAAGAGTTGAATTCGAACACAGTGAGACACCATTTGATTATAGATTATTATTGTATACCATTAAAAAATGCAAGACAACCCATTGATAATGATAATGGGTGTTAAGGTACCTAGTACAATCTAATAAGTGTGAATATAGGTTCTGATGTCGAACATCCGGTAGAATTTGTCGATCAGGGAACATTGATGTATTCCCACCATCAATAGTGAGGGAACCTACCACTGATGACTGCAAGACCCAAGGTACTAATCAGGACTCTAGATCCTTGTCCTAGAGAAATACGTGTTGAAGTCGATAGGAAGAGATCTGTTGGAAGAGGTAATTGAGGCATCCCCCATTATCCAATGCAAAGAGTGGCATAAGGCTAAAGATTTGGAAGGACTCAAATGAAAGATTGAAAGGACCACCATGAAGTACATCTTTTGTGTGCACTAGATGTAAATAACACACGAATAAGACCCTCTTAATAATGACCAATAATGAACACTTTCAATAGAGGCGAAGAAACCACCAATGGGGACAAATGGAATCCAAGGTACTGAACGAATCTCAATGTGCCAATAATGTTCTTTCTGTCAAACACAAGGAAAACCACTCAGTCAATGAAAAATGATGGAATGTCATATACTAAGAACAAGGTTACCTATCAATGATGTAAATAAGCCCAGGGTGCAACTCTAGGTCAAACTCACAGAGCAATTTATCCTAGTCAATAAGAGATTAACTCATCGATAGGAAGTCAGTGGGGACCTTGTATACCACACTAGTACATATTGTAAAAATTTCGACATTCTATTTGCGGTGTTATGGACAAAATTGGCCATAGTGTCAAAAAATAGAGGAAATTTTAATTTTTTTTTCCATATTGCCTGATAACGTCGTTATTGCCACGTTGATGCATCTCTTGCCACATTGTCGTCTCTTTTTCCATGTTATCATCTCTCTTTCCATGTTTTCCACATAGTCATCTCTCTTTCCACGTTTGTGACATAGTCGTCTCTCTTGCCACGTTTGTGAAGATAGTTGTCAAAGTTGCGACGTTGTGGAAACTAGGTTTTCACCCTCCAACGACCACCTAGTATTTTGACCAAGTCAACTTTGATTTGGTCAATGATCATAGGAATTGTGATGTTATAAAATCTATAAATATGTTTCATTTTGCGGATGTTGTGACAAGTTTTCTATAATAACGACACTTCAAAAAGGGTTTGCGGGTCTTCTCGACTAGAGTACAAATATTAAAAGACATTGTGCTAGGGATCTTCTCGTTTCGTTTTAATTTTCTGATTGGTCAAAGTTTAAATGAAACAACTATTAAAAGACATCGTACTAGGGATAGAGTACATGATGGGAAACGATGACCTCTGAATGGGGCCAACGTTGAAATTTTTTCAAAATGTTTTTGTATAAAATCATAAATCCTTTAGTCTTGAAACCCTCCCATACCATCAAGGCATGTGTCTAGTCTAAACATGTCAAATTGTGATGCATACATGCACATATTGAAGAAATTTCAATGTTGGCCCCATTCACTGCTCACTATGCGAGGTCGGTGCATGACATTTTTGGTGGTTGAATTGGAAGTTCCATGACATTTCAAGAGAGTTCCAACAAAGATTCTACAGATGGAAACAATGACATTTGAAAATGAGATGCCCATTATGAACGTTGTTGAAAACATGGACGATCTCAAAGATTATGTGGTTGTGACATCATACATCCTTGAGTCTTGAAACCCTCCCATACCGTCAAGTAATGTGTCTAGTCTAACCATGCCAAACTTCGATGCATACAGACACATATTGAATAAATTTCAACGCTGGCCCCATTCACTATGCGGGGTCGGTGCATGACATTTTTGGTGGTTGAATTGGAAGTTCCATGACATTTCAAGAGAGTTCCAACAAAGATTCTATGAATGGAAACAACAAAATTTGACAAACATGAGACACCCTATTATGAACGTTGTTGCAAACATGGATGATATCAAAGATTATGTGGTCGGGACATCAAACATCCTTGAGTCTTGAAACCCTCCCATACCGTCAAGGCATGTATCTAGTTTAACCATGTCAATTTTTGATGCATACAGACACATATTGAAGAAATTTCAACGTTGGCCCCATTCACTTCTCACTATGCAGGGTCAGTGCATAACATTTTTGGTGGTTGAACTAGAAGTTCCATAACATTTCAAGAGATTTCCAACAAAGATTCTACGGATGGAAACAACGACATTTGACAAATATGAGCTGCCCCATTATGAACTTTGTTGAAAACATGGATGATCTCAAAGATTATGTGGCTGGGACATCAAACATATTCCTTGAGTCTTGAATCCCTCCCATACCATCAAGGCATGTGTCTAGTCTAACCATCTCTAATTTTGACGCATACATGCACAGTTTGAATAAATTTCAACATTGGCCCCATTCACTGCTCACTATGCGGGGTCGATGGAAGAAATTTCACTATGATCATTCACCTTCAAGGGAGGCCCCATTCATTATTCTCACTATGATACATCCATTATATTGAACATTTATGCAAACATGGATGATCTAAAATATTATGCGGGGACATCAAACATCCTTAAGTACCAAAACCCTCCCATACCTTCAAGGCAACTATCTAGTTTAACCATGTCAAATTTCGATGCATACGGGCACAGATTGAAAAAATTTCAACATTGGACCCATTCATTGCTCACTGTGCGGGGTCGGTGGAAGAAATTTGTGATGGGTGTATTTGAAGTTCAATGACAAATTTCAAGATAGTTCCGACAATGATTCATAGAAGGGAATGACGAATGATGACAATGAGAGGTGCAACATGATGAACGTTGATGCAAATGTGGATGATCTCAAATATTATTTGGGGACATCATACATCCTTGAGTATTGAAACCATCCCATACCGTCAAGCCATGTGTCTAGTCTAACCATGCCTAATTTTGATGCATACATGCACAGTTTGAAGAAATTTCAACGTTGTCCCCATTCACTTTTCACTATGCGGGGTCGGTGCAAGATGACATTTGTGGTGGGTGAATGATAGCATTAATAAAAATGATGAGCTGATGACATCGTCCTCTGAATAATCTGTGAGTGAAGATGATGAGATGATGACATCGTTCTCACCAACATATGTCCACTTATTCCCAATGACACATCTTTGATATCCTCCAACATTAAAGAAATCCCCACATCAACAGGGAGTTTAAACAATTTCAATAAGTGTGAGTCATTCATGCATTCTCCTACCTCATGGAAATTTTCTTTTGATCATTCTCACCATTATTCACATAACCCCCACACTATATTCCCCTTAGTTACTCAATAATCCAAATTTAGAAATGACCAAAAATAATGCAACAATGATAGAATAGAAAACCTTGGAAGAGAGATAGATGCTTGTACATACGCATAGAGGCAAGGAAAACTAGAAAACCTTTAAACCCATGTCCATGAAATAGTTGCTTATTAATTATTTAAGAGCTAAGGCAATACTCCACTAGGTTTCCCATAAAGCAATCAATGGATATGACTATTTCTGCCTACATGAGGGCACTGAAAAGGAAGGAGATGATTGAGGGATTGTTGAGTAGAGAAAGGAAACATTTTCCCTTGTGTTGTGTATGGCATGGAAGTGATATTTTCTTGTATACTCAAAGATCACTCACAGACCCACTCTATATATCGTCTCATCTCGTCCTCATTTTGTTTTAATTTTCTAATTGGTCGAATTTTAAAGGAAACAACTATTAAAAGACAGAGTACTAGGGATAGAGTACATGATGGACAATGGTGACCTATGAATGGGGCCAACATTGAATTTTTTTCAAAATTTTTCTGTATGACATCATACATCCTTGAGTCTTGAAACCCTCCCATACCGTCAAGGTATGTGTCTAGTTCTAGATCTTGGGTAACATACTTTTGCTCATGTTCATTTAGCATATGTGATTCATAACAAACCACTTGTCCATATTGCATGAGAACTCCATTGAGTCCCCCTTTGCAAGCGTATGTGAAAACTAAGAAGTTTTTTTCTAGGTTTGCAATCTTTAAAATAGGGACATTAGTCAATAGTTTCTTTAATTGTTGGAATCTATCTTCATTTTGGTGACCACACAAACTTCTTCCCTTTCCTTTGTAAGGAAGTAATAGGATTTTCGATCTTGGAGAATCCCTTGATGAACCTTCTATAATGTCTAGCCAATCCCATGAAGGATCTCACTTATGTCATGTTTCTAGGGGCAAGCCAATCCATGATTGTCTTGATATTTACTAGGTCTAATGCCACTCCTTCCGCTGAAATTACATGGCCTAGATATTAGACTTACTTTTTAAAGAAATCAAACTTGTTGAACTTAAAGTACAACTGATGTTCTCTTAACACTTGTAATGACATCCTAAGGTGTTATTCATGATCGTCTTGGTTCTTGGAATAAACCAAAATGTCATCCACAAATACTAAGACAAACTTGTCTAAATACTTGTTGAGCACATTATTCATCAGACACAGGAATGTAGCTAGTGCATTTGTAAGCCCAAATGGCACCACAACAAACTTGTAGTGCCCATACCTTGTCCTAAAGGTTGTCTTGTGGATGTCCTTATCTTTAATTCTGACTTGGTGATATCCCAACCTCAAATCTATCTTTGAGAAAACTGTAGCCCCTCTTAGTTGATCAAAGAGATCTTCTATACTAGTCAAAGGGTATTTATTTTTATGGTCATCTTGTTCAATTGTCTAAAATCGATGCATAACCTCAAGGTACCATCCTTCTTCTTTACAAACAGGGCTAGAATCTAAGAAAAAAACACCCATAAGAAAGGAAAAACACTAAAAGAGTCCAAGAACTATCATAACTTGAAAAAGAACCCTGATGAGGACAAGGATCTAGAGAGAAACCTCTAAAAGAAAATGAACGTCAACCCTAGGCACTCTTCCCTTGTTTGAAGGAATAAAAAAAAACAAGTTATCTTACTAGAGTTCTAAAGCATGAATTGGACCATGCACACTAGTCGATTCAAATAGCCATGGCTTAATAAACCAGAAATTAGCCTCGTGCTCTTGCACCTCCACTCTTAAAAACCACTAATCTTCACCATTATCCCACAGTGCTATGGAGATAATAATCTTGCAGGTTCAAAAGCATGCAAAACTAAATGTTTTTTTGTGCACACTAAAGAGATCATTCTCTTCGCACTACTTACTCCACTACACGGTGAGTTTTCCCTACTCAATGCCACGTCCATACTTAAATGGATGTGATGTACCTTGACCTTCATGTTTGATTAAGGAATTGGTTAATTATTAAGCTTTCCATTAACCATAGTGTCCCCCATTTTCAACAAAATGGCTTGATTGTCACAATTATCAACTAATGCATTATGTTCATGAAATACATGGAGTTTTTCCAATTATTCACCTAGAATGGTATTAAGAACTAGGTGACTAATGACATTTTTCGAGTCTCCTACCATAGATAATCTTTGGGTGCCAATGCCTTCAACATTCTTTAATCCTTACAACACAACATAATCTTTGGTTGGTTATTTATTGACATACCTAGACCCCAAACATATGTAATTTCAAGTGTTCCTATGAGGCTCAAAATAATTCCCTCCTTGAACCCCCCCCCCCAACACACCTCACTCCAATGTTCAAGAGAGAATGTTGTGTAATGAAATCACTTAAGATAAACATCCCATTGCCAAATGTTCCTTTGTTCTTTTCATGCTCTTTTGAGATGAGACTTAGCTCCCCCAATTATCTTGGGCATATTCAAATATCTTTTTCTTTGTTTTGAGACTGGGTTCCAACAAGCTCCAACATATGGTTTTGAGTAGTGTCAAATTCAAGACACACACATCAATAAGGGAAAAGTAAAGGTTCCAAATTTTTGAAAAAAACAATGGTGGTTATCTCGAATCTTTTCTAGATGATAGCTTTGATTTCCATTGCATTAGGGTTTATCTATGTTGTTAGTCTTCAAATTTTTCATTAAAGTTTTTATAAATGTTATATAATAATAATAATAATAATCTATTTTTTAAGGTCATGACTAAGCCACACCAAATTTGTGTATGAGACCCCCTTGTTTGTGGGACAAGGGACCCCCTCCACCCAGCGATTTCACTGGTAAAGTCTACGGAGGTATACATACCCTACCCCCATCTGGATTTGAACTTGTGACCTCTTAGGAGGAAACACATGTTCTTAACCATTAGACCCACTCAGGCTGTATATATATAATTTTTCTTTGCAATATTTTTTTTCTATAAGGATTATTTTTTTAGACTATCCATGATATGATTTTCATAAGTTAACGATGAAAGAATTTTTTTTATTAAGACTCTAAACCAAGGGTTTTTTTGACCACATAAATTCATAAACACTATAAAAACCTTATCACTATTTCAAAGGGAAACCTTATCATGATTTCAAAGGGATGGGGGATTTTTTCCCTCTTTGAAGAGAACCTTTAACTCTTCTGCGATTCATTTGCACTAATTAATTGGCTTTCCGGCAATGATTTTTCAATGCACATGGAAGAAGTGTTATCATCCATTGCAGAAACCATCCAAAAATTTGCAGTGATATACCTGGTGGACATAACAGAGGTGCCTGATTTCAACACCATGCACGAGTTGTATGACCCGTCTACTGTCATGTTTTTTTTCCGCAATAAGCATATAATGATAGACTTAGGAATGAAGATCAACAATAAGATCAACTGGGCTATGAAGGAAAAGAAGGATTTCATTGATATTATTGAGACTATGTATAGAGGGGCTAGGAAGGGCAGGGGTCTGGTCATTGCCCCCAAGGATTATTCCACCAAGTACCAATATTAGGTAGATAACAACAATTGTATTCTATTTCATATGTCGAATTGGGTTTTCTTTAATTTTATGGATGGATGGATACATTAAACTTTGGGCTTAGATAAAGTGGGTAGGGTTTCTCTGGCCCAAACCTCACTGAATCAAAATTAAAACTTAAACCTAAATGGATATGATGTTTTAGGCACATAAAAATTGTTCAAACAACCTGGTTATTTGTGTTTGTCCTATGAAGTTCTTCTTTACTGGAATATTATTCGATGTAAAGCATACTATTGTCTGTTTGAATGTTTTATTATGCTTATTTATCGAATTCTGATAAATTATAGTAAAATCCCTATGGTATATTGCTACTATCATGTTTCTTATCACACACATTGATAGGTAGAGAGATAGGCCATGGTTTGTGGGCAATATAAATGGATTTTTTGTTTTTGTTTTTGTTCACATTTTATGATTCATCTCTGTATAAGTTTTAAATGTGAAATTCTGGAAAATTTTAGCACAAATCCTAAGGGAATTGGAACGTCACTTTTTTTCAGTAGGGCGAAAATTATCAACCTCTCAGCAATCTTGTCTTACAGGTTGGGCAAGTTGGAACCAGGTAAATTATAGGATTCCCACCTGACCGACCTGTCACTACATAGTTCTATAGATTACATGGTTTCAACATGGTTTCAACCTTCCCAACCTATCACTTCAAGGTTCTGGGCAGGACTTCTGAGGAGTCAATAATTTTTTCCTTTCGGTAGTGTGAGTCTATGCTATCAACCTTTTTCCAAATAGGTTCAACTATTTTTTGATTACTACCCAAATCCAACTTTCTTATATGGTTAATTAGTGTGCATTTCATCATGCTTGATGCACAATTCATTCCCATAAACCCAAGTATACCGAAATCCATCAACATCACCATTTGAGTGGAATTTCTCTTCAATGGATAATTTGAATCTCCCATTCAACATAAATTCTTGTCTTGACTTAGAAAGTAGGTAACCTTTTTGAAATAATTGTGACTCCATCTTAAGAAATTTGAAACTTATAAGTTTTCTTGAAGAGAAATTTTATGATGTGGGGCATTTCCATAAGTTCATATTAAATGTCTTTATTGCCAATTGGACAAACACTTTTCAATATTTGTATGGCTTATGTTGTGTTTTTTTTTTTTGGAGAAAGAAAAAACTTTATATTCATAAAAAAATAATATATATATTGCAACCACACATGGGACTGTCCATTCTTATCACATTACCTCCTATTCGTTCATATGCCACCTTCCTTTCCTTTATCAAAACATTACAAAAACACCTTTCACTAGTTCATAAAACATTTCCTTGTTTTGTTTTTGAAAGTAGCTATAAACGGAAATTCATTTCCTCACAAAACTGCCCCTCAAAATGTTCCTGAGAAATGAAAGCTCCGACATCCTGGGAGAGAACCTCCTTAGAAAGTTCATCAACCATTGTGTTAAGTTCCCTAGGAATATGATTGACAGAGAACCATTCCAGAGTTGAAAAGACAGAATGAATTTGGGCCATCGGTGTCTTGAGTCTAAACACATGCATCTGACTTTGTCCTTTAACCCACTTAATTACATCCTTGGAGTCACCCAGAATTTGAATTTTTTGCAGATTTAAGGAGGTGACCATGAATAGTAAAGCCCATAAACTTGAAAGATCCACTTATGTTGTATTGTTATCTCAATATAACAAGAAAGGAGAAAATGGTAAGTGAGTTGAATCATTTATTTTTATTTTTATTGTATATTTAAAGATTATATTACCTATTTTTTATGCTTCAATTTCTAACTTATATTCCAAATCAATTTCTTAGTATTTGACTTTTTCTAGAACATGATTCTTCACCAAACACATATTATATCAATTATGCACTGTTGAGGTTCTCTAACCAAATACTCTCGTAACATATCTGATCCTCTAACAAGCTAGTTCGTCCTCGAATTATGTTTCTAACCTTCAAACCCTTGCATTAACTGGCTTCATCCCAAACATCATCTGACTTGTCCACAAACCTCCTAGACAATTTATCTGATCTCATCATCCTCTAGTCTTCTAGGTTCCTAGTTTGTTATGATCCTCATCCACATGCTCCTCTCCTTCGTACTGGTCAAATATTATGCTTCAGCACAGGGTGACATTTTAAGAAATAACAAGACACAAATAAAAATTAAAATAAACAAACCAATTAACAACTTTCTTTTACAAAAAAGGCCAACATCTATTGGCAAATGTCATTCATTGAGCAACATTTTTTGTCAGTTTGTTCTACTATATCTAAGTTGTTGAGGAGCAAACATGGAATAGCTGGGACTTGATCCCAGGACCTCACTAGTACATATGAGCAAATTTGCGACGGTTTTTCGTTGATATTTCCACACTTACCCGTCGCAATTTCCATGAAAGCCGAGATTTTTTTTCGTCGAAATAATTTTGTCTCTATATCCACGATCCAAGTGTGCGTGGAAACATTGATGAAAATAGCTCTCCATGTGTCACCACCTTCAATATCGATTAACCCTATGCATCGTCGCAATTACAACGAACTATCGTCGAAATAACAACGAAGAAATGTGGTAATTACGACGAAACTTCGTCTCAATTGGGGTGAAAAGTCATTCCAATCCTATAACTTACGACACACATGTTGTATATGCGACGAATATTCATGGCAAATTCCGACGAACTTTCGTCGATATTGCCACGATGACTTTAGGTTTAAAAAAATAAAATTACATCAAATATGGTATACCATATTGTATGCCATATTACAATGTAATATGGTAATGTCATATTACATTGTAATATGGCATTACTATTACATTGTAATATTGTAATATGGCATTACTATTACATTGTAATATTGTAATATTGTAATATATTGTAATATATATATCCCCTACAAATAATCAAGGCACTAATCAACCAAATATTGTAAGCATGTGTTATCATGAAGTTGGATTTGAAGTAAGGATACCAATATGACAATATACACAAAGAATAATTTGGAATATTACATTCAAAAAAACACATGGATTGCATGAGTGAGTCATTATGCAATTTATATTACACAATACTATGACAACACTTATAAGATTTATGGATGATATCTTAAGATCATTTCTTGAACTTGTTTATTGTAGCCTCCTTAGAGTAACAACACAAAATTCTAAGGAGAAAGTATAGTTACAGCATAGTGTTGCAACAGAGTTACAACATAGTTATAGTGAGTTGCAGCAGAGTTACAGAAAGTGTTGCAGCAGAGTTATAGTGAGTTGTAGCAGAGTTATAGTGAGTTGCAGCAGAGTAATAGTGAGTAACAACAAGTGGAGTAACAACAAAAAATTCGAAGGAGAAAGTACAGTTACAACATAGTGTTGCAGCAGAGTTACAACATAGTTATAGTGAGTTGCAGCAGAGTTACAGAAAGTGTTGCAACAGAGTTATAGCGAGTTGTAGCAGAGTAATAGTGAGTAACAACAAGTGGAGTAACAACACAAAATTCTAATGAGAAAGTACAGTTACAACATAGTGTTGCAGCAGAGTTACAACATAGTTATAGTGAGTTGCAATAGAGTTACAGAAAGTGTTGCAACAGAGTTATAGCAAGTTGCAATAGAGTAATAGTGAGTAACAACAAGTGGAGTAACAACACAAAATTCAAAGGAGAAAGTATAGTTACAACAAAGTTACAGCATAGTTATAGTGAGTTGCAACAGAGTTATAGCGAGTTGCAGCAGAGTAATTTAATTGAACCAAGGTAATTCATTGGGTTAGAAAATTATTTAGGAATGAAGTGTCTCTTCAATGCACATTAGAAAAGGCAAGTATAACCTTTCAATTCATTGCAATTGAAAACCAAGTAACTGAAGCTTTGACTTGAAAGAATTGTAATGCATCAATATTAAATCTAATGAAACTTGAAATTTCATTTGAAATCAAAGCAAATTTCACATGATACACAATGGCGGAACCTTTGGGCACACAAATTCAAGCTAGATTGCATTGGCTCAATTCATGGGATACATTTACCAAAGCCTTCTTTTAATTAAGGTTGATGAAATTTTTTTTGTCAAGGCTGTAGTTTGCTTGTCAATTAACCATGCTAGATATAAATAAATTTGCCTCCTTTGGTCAATTAGACATGGAAACCCCTAGGCACCTTCACTTTATTTGATGTTAACATAAGAACTCATCTATTTCTTGCATAATAGAATGGCATGTGACGTTATTAAATCAATCCCTTTACTTGATAGAAAGGGGGGCCAACGAGTCAATGTGCACTTTTGTAATGATCATTTCCTTGCCTCAATAGAAGAGGAGGTGTCCTTCTTAATACATTGGATTGTCTTCAAATTTTCTATGAAGATTTAGGGTCCAAATTGT
>JASDQU010247055.1:4080-16595 GCA_032191745.1 Picea mariana
TATTTTAGCTATTTCTAGCTTTTTTTGACTAGAATTTCTATGTTGGAAATTCTATATATTCACCTCCTCTCTTCTTTTTGAGGATGGTTTCTCATGTATATTCATTTTTTATTAATATAATTCTCTGATTTATGGAGAAAAAACTTTCTCTCATCTCTTGAATATCAACAAATTGCATGTGTTCAATTTAACTAGAATTCTAGATCTATTGGGGTTTCTGCAGGAATTCTACATGGTATCAGAACTAGATTGAATCTAATGGATTGTACATGGTTTTATTTGTAGGTATATATCATTAGGAGGTGAAACAAGAAGCAATGGATCATCTCTCTCAGCCTACAAAGCTCATTCTAAATCCTTTCAATTACTTTGAATGGAAGACAGAGATCTCTCTGCTCCTTTGAAGCAAAGGGCTTTACCGGGTAACAATGGGAACGGAGAAAGAACCGACTGCTGTAGTGGAGAAGATAAAGTATTTCAATAAATTAGATGAAGCAATGGGGTTGATATGCCTATCAATTTCCATAGATCTTGTCTTTCATGTCAGTAGAGCCACTACTCCCGATGTGGTATGGACCACATTGGAAGGACTATTCGTCAAGCAGGATGCAATGAGAGTGCATCAACTGGAGAATGAATTCATATCCCTAAGTCAAATTCATTTCAACAACCTGCAAGAATTCTTTACCAATTTCAAATCCCTCCTCGTTGAACTTAATGCATGTGGAGTCACGGAAGAGGAAGAATAACTCATCCTTTCAATTCTCTCGAAACTAGGCCCTGAATATTCCGTATTTGTGTCATCTTTTCAAGCATCTAAATTGACTCAGGAAAAATGGAAAATGCCTCCATTGAATGATTTCATTACAGAATTGACTCAAGAGTAAGCTAAGTTATTCCAAATGGGTGCCATAAAGTGTTCCAAGAACCAATCACTTGCGGCTACTGATGCTCCAAAGAGCAGTGGAAAAGACAAGAAAAAATGAACGGGTAAATTTCCTGAATCGAAGAAGGAGAGATTTGCACAATCTTCAGAGAACTCTTCTAAGCCTAAGGGTAAGAATAAGAAGAATGAAATAACACTTTTCAGCTACTATTCCAAAGGTTTTCATCCCGAAGAAAATTGCATGAGGAAGACTATTGATGAGATGGCTAAGCAATTGCAACAACACAATCTCACGGTGCCCGAAAATGCAAAGAAGAAAGATGATAACAGAACGGGAGGGAGAGAATGAGATGGTCATGCTTTAATAGATGTCACATCCACTCCATCAGCTTGGATCCTTGATTCAGTTCCATCAAACCATATGGTTGCATCAAAAGATGAATTTTCCTCCATCGAAGAAAGCACCAGATCCCCAATTTACTTGGGAGATGTCATACCCGCAAAGGTGTGCAGAGAAGGAATTGTTGATCTTGAAGGGGGATGCTTCAAAAATGTGCTTCATGTTCCCTCGCTGTCCAAAAATCTTCTCTTGATATATCAGATCACTCATTCCAGCTCTGTAAGGAAGGTGGAGTTCACTCCGGACTTCGCAGTGATTATCGACATTTCCACAGGCTCACAGCGTGCACATGGAATTGCAGATCACGGTTCTCGTTTGTATTTCTTCTCCCACTTTGTTCCTAAATATATTAGCACTGTATTTCTGTCACAATCTAATGATATCAGCAGGTTATGGCATGAAATATTTGGCCATCTAAACTATAAGTACTTGCATCAACTCAGCAAGGAAAACATGGTAGAAGGATTTCCAACTATTAAATTCACAAGCGGTGTATGTCAAGGACGCATTCTTGGCAAACATCTAGAGCAAAAGTTTGACAAAGGGAAGGCATAGAGAGATTCTTCACCTCTTGGGTTGATTCATAGTGAAATTACGGGCCCATTCCCGCAACCTTCAATCAGTAAGGCTCGATATGTACTCACCTTCATAGATGATTTCTCTCGCTTTACTTGGGTATTTTTTTTGAAATTAAAATCAGAAGTATTTGAATGCCTTATAGAATATAAAGCACTTGCTGAGAATGAGTTTGAGTGTAAGATTAAGATACTTTGTATTGATAATGGGAGGGAGTATGTCAACAAAGATGTGCAACAACTTTGTATTGATGCAGGTATACAACTACAACACACAGTGCCATATACACCACAACAGAACGGTGTTGCGGAGAGGAAAACCTAGTCCTTAAAAGAGATGGCCAATTGTATGCTATAGTCGAAATCATTAGCTCCCAAGCTATGGGCTGAAGCTCTTAATTGTGCAACATACATGGGTAAAATCATGAAGCTCGGTAACACTTTTGTGAGAATCGGGTCTCCAAAATTCCTCGCGGCATTTTTTCGGCCGAACTCTTTTTTCTTTTGACCGAAAGAAAGGATTTTTTGGTCGAAACATTGTTCGGCCGAAAGTTTGCACGTCAAATCAAACGGCGCCCTTGATAGTCATGTACAAGATTTTTCGGATGATTGTTTTTCCTGCTGTAAGAATATTTCGGCCGAAAGACTTTTCGGATGAAAGGTTTATTTTTAATGGAATCCGTTAAAAATAAACCTTTCGGCTGAACAAAAATACTTTTCGGCTGAAATATTATTTCGGCCAAAAACTAAAAATTGGGACTGTATTCAGAAACCAGAGAATTCCCCCAAGATTACATGAACTTTGGAGGTTGTAGAATCCTACAAATATTCAGAATTTGGTTTCAAAAATGACACCAACATTTCCAAAATTGAATCTACTTTCAATTCCTATAATTTGTTTCATTTTCTTTATTTTTATCTAATTTTATTTAATATTTTAAAAAAATCACTGCATAATATTTTCAACAGACATTATGATTCGGTGAAATGAAATATCGATATCTCTAAAATGATACTGTGAAAAATTTAGAAAAAAATATATTCATAATCCTTAAACTGTTCATTTCAAAAGGGTATATTTAGATTTTAGTTTTAAGTAAAAATTAAGATAGATACAAGGTGTAGAAAAACATGTGTTTAAAATTTGCAACGTTTTCAGCTTGGTCAACTTCAAAAAATTCTAGAAATTATAATATTCATCCATTAGATTCAAAATTATAGTCATAATAAAATAGAGTCTCTGTAGATTGCTGCAGTATATTTCATTTCTTAAAAACGTAATTTTAATTATAGATATATTGTTGTAGAAAAAAGTTACTCATTATCATTCCTTTCATGTTTAAGGAACATATTGTTAAACAATTGTCAAGCTGAGATATCAAATCGTGATAAAAAAATTTTGAAAAATAGTCATTGGAAAGCTAACAAAATTCTTCACAAGTTTTGTTTTTACTGTAAAGTGAAATTCTAAATAAAAAAAATACTTTTGTATGCCGGAAGTTGAAGAAATTGTGAAAATACAGTTTTTTTTCTCATAAAACAAGCAAAAGTGTAACCCATCTTCATGATTTTACCCACATTCAAAACTGAGTTCCTCACAAATCACTCAAAGGCACCACTCCTTTTGAATGTTGGACCGGTAAGAAACCGAAAGTGTCGCACTTTCGTATTTTTGGTTCACGAGCATGGGCTCACATTCCAACAGATAAGAGGAAGGATTTGGAGCCTCAAAGTGTTGAATGCATATTTGTTGGATATCTTGAAGGTGTCAAAGGATATAGATTGCTGGACTCTCACATTGAAAAGTTCATTCTAGCTCGAAGTGTGAAGTTTGAAGAAAGTGAACATGTGAAATCCCAAAGTGTTGGGTGCATCGTCATGTGAACATAAATGAAGATGATGTATTAACCTCCTCTGAGCATTAGAGTTGGAGAGAAAACTCCAAATGATTCTCTTGTGTGAGGCATTGAGAAGGAAGATCTGTAGAGTGGACGTGCCTATGGACGAGCACAAGTGAACGTGTGAAGATCTGGTTCTTCTGTGTAATGCAGTGAACTAGAGATATGACATCTCTATGGATGTGCTCTAATGGATGAACAGTAGTGGGTGTATCATATCCTTTGCTATATATTGTTCAAGAGTCAAACCTTCTTGTAACCCTAATTATACTGTAAAGGGTATAGGTCGACCCTACCTCAATGTGATTAATAATAAATATAAAAGATAATTAATTTGGATAATATTAATCATAATAATAATAATAATTATAATATGACTTAGAGAGGTCAGCCCTATTAATCCAATAGACACTTCAGTTTATAGGACAAGTCTAATCTAAGTAAAGGGAAATTCCCCATTATGGAATCATATCCTTCTTGTGAGTTTGGAAATTTCAGCAAGTACACTTCTTTGGGAAAAGGTGCGCACCTCTCTTGGGCACTAGAGTTCTAGGGTTTGAAGCACCCTCATGTGTGCTAGGTCTTTCCTGGTGGTGAAGGTTTTTCTCTTGAAGAATATAGCTAAGGATTTGGCTGGGTTTTATTCCCATTGAGAAGGGTTTCCCATGATACTTCTTGTGTTCTTGTGCATGGTGTTTCTTCTTGTGATCTTTGTTGCTGCAACATTATTGTCTATGGTTAAGTTAAATGATAAAACGAAATGAAATTCATTATTAACCTAGCTTATTGAAAAATAAACACTATTTATATTCAGTACATTGTTGTTACAATGGCACAATAAATGTAAATATGTGTTATCCATCATGGTTATGGAATCCATTGAATTTACACCTTGAATTGTACAAGGACTATATTTGTATATTTCTGCTATGGGGTTTTACTATTGTAATTATCCTTGCATGTTTTGCTGCTATAATTTCCCATAACTGTAAATCTTCCATTATATTTACACAAAAAGAATAATTGTGTGTTTCTATATGGTTTACTTTCTTATGCATGTTTATATATATGGGCATTGTTAGTATTTTTCATATCTCTGTTCATATGCAAAATTTTTCTTTAAACAATGATGTCAGAGTGGAAATATGACAACTTAGGGCTGGAAATGCCTTTGCTCTGGTATGGACAACTCATGGGATAAAAACACCCCAAATGAGAGACGAGGCATATATATATATATATATATATATATATATATATATATATATATATATATTATATTTTTCAGACTGATAGCCGAGGGTAAATTAGGATAAAACCTTGAAAAATCGACTAAGTCTGGAAGCATATTGATAAACCCACAAAATATTTGTGTCCTTTTCCAAAAGGAATAAAAACCGTCAATTCACCATAGGGAAACAATCCTGGCCATTGGTAAGGTCCCTCATGTATGAGAGCTTGCAAAGGGTCTAGATCATTAATAGTCATTGGATCCATTGGAGAATGGATCTAAATGATCTCAATTGTTGATTGTGGAGGATTCCATTAGAATAGTTCATGGATAGGACGAGACATGACTTTGAATTATTCGGAGTCATTGATCCATCGAAGAATAACTCAGAGTGATTGTGACCATCCATCGTAGTTAGTCCTTCGGAGTATTTTGGTCCACTAGAATGAAATTACTCTGAAGGGAAGACTTTGAGGAGGAATCCCAAACATAAATAGGAGAACAACTGAGATGTAATCTCAGTCATTGATCGACGTGGAAACCATTAGATGTGAGCAAGAGGAAGGGTGACATCATGATGATGGAAAGAGTCCACGTGTACAAGGAAGATAGATGGTGGCCTTTAATTGGTTGATGTAATAGGGTGTGGGTCCTTGTTGAGTTCAAACCTTTGGAAAGGTGCTTTAGTCGTTGATTGTTAGGTCGTAAGGAGGAGCGATCATGACCGTTGGATATGATTAGTAGTATATCAAAGCGAAGCCCCTTAAAGTTCGGTGATGATGTGTGCACCATGTCAGTCCACGTGGAGGGTCCACGTGTCAGGTGGCTATTGTTGGATTACTGAGAGGGGGGGTGAATCAATAATAGAGCAATTTAATCCTTTTTAACCATAAAATGAAAGTGTTAAATTAATGTAGCATTATCATCCAATCACTGTTGAGTAAATAAACAATGAACAAATGAGCAATCATACACATACATAGTGCACCAATGTTTTTATGTGGAAACCCAAAGTGGGAGAAAACCACATAATGATTTTTCTTATATGTATTTAAGAATTACATTCATTGGAAGCACCAACTTCTTTTGTTTTCCAGTTGCAACTGAAAGGAGACTCCAACCCCCTAGTGTCTCAGGCTACAACCTGAGGAAAGCTCCAACTCCCCTATTCTCTGGCTACAACCCCCTATGTTCTTCGGCTAAAACCAGAAGGTGGCTACAACCACCTGTCCTTTCCCTGTCCAACCGCCCTGACGTATAAGTAGAATGATAGAACCATTGTCACACTATCACTGTGAGATATATTGTTGTAAACCTGTACCAATCAACGTGCACCAAACAACCTGTACCAATAACCTGAACCATGCATCAACTGTGAAATAACCTATACCTCAACTTATAATCAACTTGTACCATAAACAAGTGCATCAACCATGCACCAACCTATACCAAACAACCTGTAATCAACTTGTACCATGAACAAGTGCATAAACCATGCACCAAACCTGTACACATAACCTATCACAACAACATGTCCAAAAAACCTATCATAACAACCTATCTCATCAATCTTATCAATCAAATCATATCTACTCACCAAGATCAATCACCAAGACAAATCTCAAAGATGTGGATCAACCAAGCATAACACAACAACTCATAATCATCACCAAAATCAATATGTGCTTATAATAATATACCAATACAAGTATGCTACATCATCCACGAACCATGTGTCAACAATACTACTAACAAGTGTCTCCAACCATGTACCAAGTATGCACCAATCATGTATCAACTATTCATCAACTATGACTCATCAAGATGTACCAACATCATCAACTATACACCTCATGTATGTGCCAACTCATCAACTACTTGTCTCAACCATGTACCGAACATGTACCTCAACCAAAATCCCTCATCAATTTCATCATCCAAATAGGATTTGTAACTCTGTAATAGACCCGGTGTATATGATCACATACTTGCAAAACTTCCTTAACTTTAACAACAAGAGACTAGCATTTTCATCAAACTTTACTTTGGTCTCACATGAATAGTTTTGGATTAGTCAACAACCCTAACTTGAAATAATCATAAATATGTACTTGTAATGAATAAAGGTATAAAAATAGTGCACAATGTTCTTTAGTGTCTTGTTTGCAATTTCTCTAGGTTTCACTTCTTGAAATCTCCTAGAAAAGGAGTTATAGAAAAAATGACATACCTTGTTGAATTTTGGCTTATTCTAGAGAGTGAACTTGTAGAGTGTGCCCCACACAAGATATATTTTTTGTATGGATCTGAAAATTGTAATACTACAGCCTATACTATAACCAATACATTTTTTCTTACTGAATTTGGATCTGTTACGAAGAATTTATGATGTTTTTACCCGAAACACTTGTTTTAGACTAGTTTCAGGATTAGCCACAAACCCTATTTTCCATGGTGTGTAACTCCAAAAATACAATGACCCACAAGCTATAATTTTTATCACACCTACTTAGATATGTTTCCTAAACGACCTCCCAATTTTACGGTTTGAATCATTCTATAAAAAAAATTATTGTGAAAATGGTGAGATGACCTATAAATAACATACCTTAGAAATCATCAACAAAAGAATTTATCCTCCCTTGAATTTTGATCTTCTTTACTTCAACTTCCCTCTGAAATTTGGCTTAGATATTGTTTGGTTACCTCAGTAAATTGTAAACATTCAATATTCTCAAGTGTGATTAAAATCAAAGAGCCTTACCTCTTATTGATACTTTCATGTAGCTTCCTCAAGGGGTTACCTTTTAACCATCTTAACCCACTTTCCATATTTTAGGGTTAACCCAGTTCTAACCACTTGTCCACTTAGTAATTTATCCATTAAATTTATTGTTTAAATAATTTATTTTGTATCTACTTTGACTTATAGTACACTCATCACTTCACTTTATTATTTACCTTCTAAAATCTCTTAAACCACTTTCCTTATTTTAGGGCTAACCCACTTCTAACCACTTGTCCACTTACTAATTTCTCCATTAACTGTTTTATTTAAATAATTTCTTTTGTATCCATTTTGAATTATAGTATACTTATCACTTCACTTTATTATTTAAATAATTTCTTCTTTGCAACCACTTTGACTACTTTTCCCTTTTGGGGCTTCTAGATGACTCATGAGGGTTCTCCAACTTCACATGGCCATAACTCTCTAACCGTGAGGAGTTATGTGGTGTTCCGCATATCACTGGAAATGGAATGACATGTACTATCCATCCAGAATAGTCTTACCTTCAAATATATTAAAACTCATACCATTATACATCAAACAAACTTGGGTCCATTACCCAAACCTTTGTGCTACTAGAATTTGCTACCAGACTTTCTTCAAGGGTTGACATCAATGACAACCAACCCAAATAATAAAAAATCCACCCCTTTGGCATTGATGGAAACACTCTGATGAAACACCGAAGTCATATCACTTATGCTCCCCTTAGAACCATGCCTCTATTCTATTTCTCCAAGCATTTACCTTTGCATATGATAAATCTCTCTCCCTTTTTCATCAATGACAAATGTATATTTGCATCCGGGGCTTCTCCTCCTGACTGAAATCTTCTTGAAACTGATCTCCCAACCTGAATTGTCCTATTTATGGTGCTTCCTCATGTAAATATAAGACATATAAGATAAGCATTCAAAATCATTCATTTTGGAGTAGAAATTACTCTGAGTCTCTGGAGAAAATACTCAAAGGCTTTGCGTGGAAGAGGTTTTGTAAAGATGTCTACCACTTGTTCTTTTATACCCACATATTCAACTCTGATCTTCTTCTCTGCAACCTGCTCCCATAGAAAGTGATACTTTATTGGAATGTGCTCCATCTTGGAGTGCATCACCGAGTTCTTTGAGATACTGATGGCGCTTGTATTATCACAATATATTGGAATGGGATCATCATACTCAACCTGTATATATATGCCAAAGTTTGTTTCATCCATAGAACCTGAGTACATCATCCTTTTGTTCCATGCTCCACTCACTAAACACTCACCCAAGTAGAACGATGCTCCACTGATGCTTCATCGATCATCAATGCAACCTGCCCAATCTGCATCTGTGTAGGAAATAAGTGATATATCCTTTCCTTTTGGATACCATAATCCAAACTCTTTTGTTCCTTTGAGATATCTGAAAATCCTCTTCATTGCTAATACATGTGATTCCTTTGTTTCTGTTTGAAATTGTGCCACCTGTCCAACTGCCTGCATTACATCTGTTCTATATGTTGTCACATATAGTAAACTACCAATCATTGACCTATATTGCCTCTGGTCTGTAGACTTTGAATCATCATCTTTTTTGATTTTGAAATTGGTTTGCATAGGAGTGATAACTAGTTTGCAATCTTCCATTCCGAACCTCTTTATCATTTCTCTGATACACTTAGTTTGAGAAACAAAAATTCCTTGATTTCTTTGACGTATCTGAAGACCCAGAAAGAAGGATAGTTCTTCGAGTAATGACATTTCAAATTCATTATGCATATCCTTTGCAAATTTCTGGCTTGATGTAGAGGTTGTTGTCTGCACTTCCTTTTTTGAACCCTTCCTGTTGTAAATATTTATCCAGCCTACAGTACCATGCTCTAGGAACCAATTGTTCAATGTAGACTTCTTCTTCAAGTTCCCTGTTTAGAAAAGTTGATTTCACGTCCATATCTGTCCATACTATTCAAGACTCTGCTACACAACTGTCCATAATTTTGACTCATATGTCACTGTACTATCATGAAGTACTACTACAACTGATTAATATATCATATTGTACTGATGCTAATTGAATGCATTGAATCTGTCTACTCAAATTATGCAAGCTGCTCAAAGGATGGTTCTTTGGTCTATCTCAGCTACTGCATAGAATCCCCTTGGCTATTATTCATATTATATGGAAGTCTCTAAGTTGGATGGTTCAAAACAATTCCTGTTGTGAATTGGATTCAACATCATCTTCATTAGTAGATTCATCATCTCTCTGATCTCTGAATTTTTTCTTTCTGTCTGTGAATTCATCTTTCACTACAGTTCCTGAAATTACAATATCTTGAACTTGTTCCTTATTTACATGTCCTTCTTTTCTTTCAGTTATTTTCCAAACCTTTTTGTATCTGACATTTTTTCTGTAGAATTTTCTTCATCTCATTTTATTGCCAAGTTTGGGATCTCTGGGACTTGTTCTATGTTCACCTTTTCTTTGTGTTTTCTTATCCATACTTTATTTTATATGATATCAATGTTCTCTTTCATGGAAGTATCGATCATGCTTCTACAATCACTAGCTATGTGTCCATAGTTATGAAATTTGTAACATTCAATGTTACGTGGGGCCACATAGACACTTCTTTCTTGAACATTTTTTTTATAATCCCTGCAATCTTCAACCTTATGTCCAAAATTAGTACACTAAAAAAAATGACCATAAAAGAAATTTGCATACCTGGGAGTGAATGATCTTCTTTGTGGTGTAATCCTTCTGAATTTCTGCCTTGACTAATCATGATCATGATTGAAGCTTCTTTGTGGCTTGAATATGGATGGTATTATTGAAGATGTATCTTCAATATTTTTCTTAGATTTTGGTTGACCACGATTCCTTCCTTTGAGTACTTATGCATAACTCTTTCTATTTTCTTCATTCTTCTTTTCTAGCAACCTAGAGTGCTTCTCTTCATTCTCTATAACTGATGTGGATGTTTCTGTCTCTTCAACATTCTTGTTGAGCTTGACAAGTTTAATTCTCAATGTGACAACTTCTTCTTCAAGCTTCTCAACCTCTTCTTATTTATCCATTATCCGAGACTTCATGAATTCTTCTGTTCTTTTTTCTTCTTCAAGATGAATTTTTAATGTGATTTTTTATTCTTCAAGTCCTTTCTCTTCTTGACCAAACTCTACCTCAAGATGGTTTAGATCGTTAGTTCTTAAGATGATCTGTCAACATCTTCTCTCTCATTTCTGCTTCTTCCTTCTGTGCTACTATGTTGGCTTCCAAATACTACTTTTGATATTCAAGATTTTCTTTGATCTTTCTGGTTTCTTCTAGCTGAGTTCTTAAGTTCTCAATGACCTATTGGGATTCTTAAAAAATGTGAACACTTTCCTTTTATTTCATCAATTCTTTCTTGAGTGGCTTGTTTTCTTCTCTTAGTTCATCTAAAGCACTAATCAATTCTGCTTCATAATTGTCTTCCTTTTCAATTAGTTTTTCTGTCTCATTTCCTTCATGGCATTCTATTTCAAGATGTCTGTGTTTTTCACAATTTAAGCAAAACAACATACCTCTGGTGATTATGTACTCTCCATCTTTTGAATTTGTTTGACATGGTGAACATATTTCTTCTTGATTTGTACCTGCATCTTCTTTGGCATTTTCTGAATCTATGATGGGTGAAGAATATATATCATATAACTTATCCCAAATTTCTTTGGATGATGAACATTTACCAACCTTTTCTCTTACCAGATTAGGTAATCCTTCCCAGATGAAATCCATTTCTATTTTGTTATTCTTCTTCAATTCCTTCTTGGCTGCAGTATTTTCCCTTTTTGAACTATCATATTTTGTAACGACTCATAGACAAATATAATACCCCTGTGCCTGTAAAAACACTTTTTTCCTTCCACTCCAAATATCATACTTTAAACCATTATGGCCATTGAATAATGGTACTCCATTTTTAGAATAATCCATGATCTCCTTCCAGTGGTTAAACCGTTTCTTGAAGGAACTGACTCTGATACCAATTGTTGGATTACTGAGAGGGGGGGTGAATTAGTAATAGAGCAATTTAATCCTTTTTAACCATATAATGCAAGTGTCATATCAATGTAGCATTATTATTAAATAATTGTAGAGTAAATAAACAATGAAAAAATGAGCAATCATACACATACATAGTACACCTATGTTTTTACGTGGAAACCCAAAGTGGTAGAAAACCACATAATTCTTTTTCTTATATGTATTTAAGAATTACATTCGTTGGAAGCACCAAATTCCTTTGTTTTCCATCTACAACTGGAAGGAGGCTCCAACCCCTTAGTTTCTCAGGCTACAACCTGAGGGAAGCTCCAACTCTCCTATTCTCTTGTTACAACCAGAAGGAGGCTACAACCTCCTATGTTCTCCAGCTACAATCGGAAGGTGGCTACAACCACATGTCCTTGCACCATCCAACTTCCCTGATGTATAAGTATAATGATGGAACCACTTTTTGGGCTCTAAAGATGTCCTAAAAACAACCTCTATGCATCAACCAAAGGTAGGCGCTGGAACAAGCATTTTACTTGTTGCCTACGTAGGTTCTGTTAACTCTCAAAAACGCACCGGCATTTTTTGAAGGAAATATGCCTAATCTTGAAGGGAAATTTTCACTAGCTTCCCTAGCTCCAAATACAAATCTGATTGTACCATTGTAAATCTTATGATCTGTAGATGTCGATCGACTATTGGAATGTGC